>JANHFR010003731.1:497888-514651 GCA_032468015.1 Mimophis mahfalensis
CGGGGCGGCTTACAACATATTAAAAAACACCAAATATAAATATTAAAAATAAATTAAACAATTTAAATTTGATTAATAATTAAAAAACTATAACAAACAATTAAAAACCCCTTAAAAAACAATATCCCTCAGGCAATATCCCTAAGGACTCAGGGTCACTCACAACAATAAAAACAGAAAATACAAAAGTTAAAAAGTTATTAAATAGGAAAATTGCTAAGCACATTGATTTGTGCTTAAACAGATTGTACGCCACCCTGAGTCTCCAGAGAAGGGCAGCATATAAATGGGATTTTAAAAAAAAATCTAATAAATGGTTAAAATCTGAAAACCAATTACAATTAACATTTAAAACAACCAATTGAAATTAATAGTAAAATTTAACACAATTAAACCAGACCGGCTAGTTGGAAAAGCCACATCTTCAGGGCACGGCGGAAGGAATGGAAGTCAGGAATTATCCAAAGCTCTGGGGGTAGGTCATTCCAGAGGGTAGGTGCAACCATTTTCACAAACAACCAAAATAAAATTCTAATAGTACAACTTCAAATAGCGGGTATTTTCACTCCTGCTTGTGGAACTGGAGATATGTAGATGTAGGTCAGACTGGTTAACATTCCACACATGTCCTTTCCAAACAGAAGATGTTCGAATCCCTGATAGATTCCCATTTAAGTAGAATTTTAGGAATTTAGGTTCACTCTTACTTTCTGATGTAAACAAATAATTTAGCAGCATATCTGGATTTTACGGCTCTACTTTATCTACAAGAAGCCATGGTACCATGTAAGCTTCCCATTTTATTCTTTACTATAACCATGTTAAATCGAGCAGAATTCAATGACTGAATAACAGAATGATAGAGTTGGAAGGGACTTTGGAGGTTTCTCGTCCAACCCCTGCTCAAGCAGGAGACTCTATATCACTTCAGACAAATGGCTGATCAATTTCTTCTTAACAGCCTCCAGTGATGGAGTACCCATAACTTCTGAAGGCAAGCTGCTCCAATGATTAATTGTTCTCACTGTTTGGAAACTTGTCCTTAATTCTAGGTTGCTTCTCTCCTTCATTAGTTTCCATCCATTGTTTCTTATCTTGCCTTCTGATGCTTTGGAAAATAAGTTAACCCCCTCTTCTTTGTGGCAGCACCTCAAATATTGGAACACTGCTATCATATCACCCCAAGTCTTTCTTTTCATTAGACTAGACAAACCCAATTCCTGCAACTGTTCTTCATATGTTTCATATGTTTTCTAATCATCTGTTCTTTTCTGCACTCTTTCCAGATATCTTGTTTTTAATATGGTGACCAAAAATGGATGCAGTGTTCTAAGTGTGGTCTTACTTAGGCTCTACAAAGTGGTACTAATACTTCACGTGATCTTAATTGTATCCCTCTGTTAATGCAACCTAGGATTGTATTGGCTTTTTTGATTGCTGCCTCATACTTGTGGCTCTTATTTAAGTCATCATCCACTAGGACTCTAAGATCCCTCTCGCAGTTACCACTATTGAGCCAGCCTAATCTGTACAGTGGAACCTTGGTTCACAACCACAAGAGCTGCCTGCAATCTCACTAGGCTCAAGGATGACTCAGACTTCCATCCTTCTGAGGTGGGTAAAATGAGGACCCAGATTGTTGGGGACAATGTGCTGACTTTGTAAACTGCTTAGACAGGGTTGAAAGCCCTGATAAGTGATATATCAATCAAATGCTATTGCTATAATTTGTTCCATAACTTTGGTTGTGAACCAAGTTGTTTATGAATTGAAACAAATTTTCCCATTGGGTTGTATGGAAATATGATTGATCTGTTCCAGACCCTATGCACTATTTTTTTTAAAGATTTTGAAGCACACAAATAGTTAAATATGCTACAGAATGCAGCCTTACAGTAACAGCCTGCTCCTCCCACTCGCAATTAACCAGCACTGATTGACAAGTAGCCAGAGCACCCAGAGCTGACTGGCACTGACTAAGAAGAAGCGGCTGGAACAGGAGGAAGATTAGAATGCCAGCTTTGGCAATTTTACAAACAAAATGGTGTGGATAGGAAAATTGCTGTGGCTGTGTTTGGTTGCCAACCGAGGATTTGTTTGTGAACCGAGTCAAACATTTAGCAGATTTTTTGGGTTGCGAACCGATCTGGTTGCAAACAGAAGCAGTTGTGAACCAAGGTTCCACTGTACATATACATTTAGTTTTTCTTGTCTAAGTGTAAAACCTTACTTTTCTCTACATTGAATTTTACTTCGTTAAATAGCGTTCAAGTCTGTCGAGATCCATCTGGATCTTGAGCCTACATCTAAATCATTTATGAAGATATTGAACAGTACTTGGTTTAAAATGGAACATTGGGTATCCCACTGCTTAATTTCCTCCATGTAGATGTAGTTCATTGAGGAATACACATTGAGTGCAGTTTGTCAGCCAGTTACAAACCCATCTGGTGGTGATGCTGTCTATCCCACATTTTTAATCTTACCAAGAAGCAGGTTGTGGTCTACTTTATCAAATGCTGTACTGAAATCTAAGTTTGCTATGTCCACTGCATTTTGCTGGTCCACTAATTTAGTCACTTTATCAAAGAATGAAATAAGATTTGTTTGGCATGAACTGTTTTTGACAAACCTGTCTTAGTTTCTGTTATAACTTTGTTTATATTGATGTGGATTTCATGATTTATATTCTGGTTGGCAATGGCAGCAACAGCAGATGGTAAAAAGATGGCAATAATGGCAAAAAAAGTTTTCATGTCTTTGATTAGTTAGGCTGACATCAAGTGGCAAATTGGGAATTCACAGTCAATACTACAGAAGGTCCTGACAAAAGAAAATGATGTTCTTTCAATGTAAGCAGGTTAGACCTCCTTAACTCAGAGAATGCCATTTAAATTGCCTTTAGAATACTGCCTTTCAAATCACATTCTTCCACACATGCACAAAAACACAGTTCTTCTCCCACAGCCAGCCTTTGAAATGGAAAATTTATATTCTGTTGAAAGGGTCGGTGTTATAGTAAACAGCTAGTGCCATCATTCTGCTAGTATTTAGACTGCAATTAAAACTAAACCTCACACAGACATGCTGTTTGCAACAGGCCTGCTCCCTTAGCCTTTCCTTGACTGTTATTATATACTTGGTGGTGGTTTTTTGTTTTTTTTTTGGTTGAAGATCTTGCAAACAATTATGTAACATATGAGTCGGTGGATTGTTTAGGCGCAGCACTTCAAGAATGTATCTGGAAGGCCAAAACAGCATCTTGTGCTTAAATTCCTTGAGATCAATGAGGTCATTTTCTCATAGTCTTCTCCTCTTTTCTGTATTTGCCACAGACATGCACGCCTCTAACAACACCCTCTTTCTTCATATTAGAAATGGAAACACGTCTTGTGCAGGAATTTTCCACTTAATAGCTTGTGCTTTCCTACCAGGGGCCTCAGCACACCAGCACTGCAATGCTGTATTTCTTTCCACTGCAGTCTGACATTTTGCAGTTTGCACAATAAGCCGTATTCAGTCATTGCAGATTTTTAAAAACACATCCCCGTTGGCACAGAAGACATAGCTAGACTGAAACATATTTTGAGCAAGATCTCTTTGCGGAAAGCATTGTCAGATGGTAATAGTCTTTTATAGCACTTTCTTCAACTCCCACCTTTCAGACATAAATATCAAGATACAGCCGCTCCGTTTGTGCCTTGCTTTTTCAGCAAGCATGAAAAGGCAATTCTATGTTCCAGATCTGACTGTAATTGTTTGCCTTGCCTTGAATTATATCCTTTACATCACATGTGCAAACTGTACATCACAGTCTGACATTATGATAAGGGGAAACATAGATTGCTCATAATCTCAGCAATAAACCACCACCACCACCACAACAACAACAAAAACCCTAGCTTTCAAATATGCTGAACAGTCTGTCTAGAAGTCATAGCATCTGCAAGACTGTTTGCTTTTAAATGCAGTGGTTAAAGGATCTCTCATCCAAAAATCCGAACTGGTGAGGCAAATCATTGAAATTGTTTCATTAGGAAGACTAGGTTATAGAAATGATTATATATCAACCTTTTCCTTTTCCTCCTCCTCCTTGCCTGGATGCTGGGTTTCTCTATATTTACTCCTTGTTTTCTGGCATTCAGAGTGTCAGGGAACATGGCCATATTTACCAATGGAGCAGAAGGTTTCACGCTCTAGAATGGTAGAATCTCCTGACAGAAAGACAATCCCATCCCATATTGGCTGGAATTTGGATAGAAATCAAATGAAGGTTTAGGAGAAGAGGTAGAAGCAAAGGAAGGAATGGAAAAGTAGTAATGAAGAAGTTAGAAGATGGGCAAGACTCTCTCTCTCTCTCTCTCTCTCTCTCTCTCTCTCTCTCTCTCTCTCTGTGTGTGTGTGTGTGTGTGTGTGTGCATGAATGATTGATGGTTTGCAGGACACCTAGGGTATTTCTTTCAGAGGGTATTACTTCCACTGTTAGCCAAGAACAAGGCCTGGGCTGGGGGAAGCGGCAAGAGTTGACAGCCTTCTGTTGATCAAAGGGACATTGCACTGAACTCCTTCCTAGCTATTTTTTATTAGAAAGACAGGAGGGCTTTGCTATTCTAACAAGGAAAGGGAGATTAAAGATCAAAAATAGAAAAAAAAACAGAATTGTATAGGCCTTTTGTGTGTATATATTTGTTGGTGTCTATGTACACATACTCATATATAAAAGCTGTATATCAGAAAGGGGCAAAGAAATAAAACACAATATTTTCCCAATGAGTTACATCAACTTTCTATTTTTAGTGGTACTGTTTTCTGATTTGGAATAACTAAGGCAAGCATTCTCTATGTGTGTGTGTGCATGTGCACTTTTAAATGTAAATATCTTGTCCCTCTGTGGGGAACCTGGTTGTTTATAAAACCATCTTTTAGCCTGATTAACCTAGGAAATAAAGTTTAAATGCACTGCTGGGATTCTATTAGGATCATTCATTCACACAGACAACAGGGAAAAATGGACTTCAACAGCATAGCTAGATTTTGTGCTGCAAGAATGATTATCTACTACAGAACAGATAAATATTCTTCCTGCATAACTTCTTATATCTCTAGCAAAATTACATATTACAACTCTATAGCTACATATAACAGGACCCTGATAATTCTTCTTTTACAAAACAGGTTATCGGAGTTACAAAGTTTTTTCCTCCTTCCCCCAAATTAATATTGAACTATATTAGGAAAACTCAAATCTGAAAAAATTAGATGGGACAGATGTATTGTTTTGTTTTAGAAATAGACTGCATTTGTTCGTCATGGCACTTCAAAGCATGAATTGCTTTGACTCCTGAAATTATACCAATTGAACTATTTCCACAAGTTACTAAATCTTCATTTCTTCTTAAACAAAACACCAGATCAGGAGCTATTTTACATCTTAGCAAATAAGATGAAAAAAGGAATATTCGTCCCTGCTTTTCAGGGTTTTTTTTTTTTTTAACCTTTAAATCTGCCTGTTCTGAGGCTGTATTTGGTCAGGATTAATTAGTCAAGATACAACTTTAATATCTGGTCAGATAAATTTAAACTCTTTTCAGGTAAAGGTGATCTTTGTATGTTAAAATACATTATTTTCATTGAGTAAAAACATGGTAAGTCAGTCCTCTTACAACTGGAAGTTTGCTTGATTATTTTCTCAAGAGGATCCTGGTCACTGTTATCGGTGTTCTAAATTCCAGTATTCATGTTGCTGCTCATTTTAGCACTTGCAATTTTTACTGAATTAATTTTCTGGAACTCAGAGCTGAGGTGTCTCAAAGGTGCTTTTTTCTTCAGAAGGTAATTGGACTACTTTTTCCTTCAGGAAAAAGAATAAAATGTTTCATAGTTTGGAGAAAAACACCTTCTTCTTCCTTAAGGGAAAAAACCCCAGTCCTGTTGCCTTTTGAAAAAAAAGGCATCTTTGAGACAACTACAATGTAGATGATTGAGAATCTCCACAGATAGAGCTGAAGTGGTAATCCGATTAATACAAGCTCTAGATCAGGGGTCTCCAACCTTGGCAACTTTAAACCTGGCAGGCTTCAACTCCCAGAATTCCACAGCCAGCTGGCTGGGAAATTCTGGAAGTTGACGTCTGCTGGGCTTAAAGTTGCTAAGGTTGGAAACCCCTGCTCTAGACTTTGAATGTAGGAAGACAGGAGTGGACTGTCTGGAAGGTGCCTTTGGACCACCAATAATCTGAACCACATTTTGAGAACTTCAGCATTGTTTGGATGATGTAATTTCACAACAGCTCCTCCCCATATAGAACTGGATGGATTTATTTGTTTGTTTGTTTGTTTGTTTGTTTGTTTATTTATTATGGGATTTGTATGCTGCCCTATCTCCCGAAGGGCTCAGGGTGGCTCACAGCAATAAAAACACAAAATACAAAATTTAAAAAGATATTAAACTAAAATCCCATAATGGCCAATTAAAACCAGACATACAATTAAAACCCCCACCCCCATCAGTCCAAGTTGGCCAGTTGAAAAAGCCAGGTTTTAAGGACTGGACTTCAGGGGCCACCCGAGCTCCAAGGGCAATTGATTCCAAAGGGCGGGTGGCCCCACAGAGAAGGCCCTCCTCCTGGGGGCCACCAGCCAACATTCTCTGGCTGACGGCATCCTGAGGAGGCCCTCTCTATGGGAGTGTACCGGGCGATGGGAGAGCATTCCTGGCAGCAGACGGTCCTGCAAATATTCCGGGCCTAGGCCATAATATCCCACTGAATATCTTTGCTTACCTCTATTTTTTTTGTTCTGATCCCACTTTTATAGTCAAGTTGTGCTGATAGGCAAAAGGTAAGATTTAAAACAGTGGTGGAGAACCTTTTTGGCACTGAGTGCCAAAAATGGGAAAAAGCAAGGGTGTGAATGCTCCAGAATTTTGGAGCCTCTAAAGGCCCTAAAATTGAACTTGAGGAACTAATATGAAGACACTGGGCTACCCATGTGTCTGATTTAAACGTCCATTGAGCATTGCTCAATCTTGCAAATATAATTACTCTCCTTGTTCTGATTCTGAAGAGTATGCCAGTTAGTCCCAAATCATCAGCGATAATAGGTTTAGGCTTTTAAACTCAGGCACGAGCTAGTCATTTCTAAACTCAGCTTTCTTTCACTCAAATATTATCATCATGCATGCATACCTTCCAAGTTAGGAATAGGATCTGAATAGGATATTGGATGCTGTTACAGCAATGATTATTAAATAATATTGAAAATCCAAGTGAAGGATGGGTAATTTAGACCAATTTTCTTTCCATTCCATTATCTCAACTATATCTGCAGAACTAAACCCATCTCTGGGACAGTAGCTGAAAATATTGGAAAAGTTTCTTGTCTCAAAATGACTGGTGGTTAATCAGTTTGTCCTTGAATTTTGAGAACACCTTCAAATCTCATCAATCCCTTTTGAAATCTCCAATCTGACTTCAATCCGGACTGATTCACACACGCCTAGTTTATATATATGAAAAAGCTTCACATATAACACACTGGATTATTCAGTGACTCCTTTGGAACAATCTGCAGAGAGGCTTGATCTGCATGGGCTTGTCTAGAAGAATTTATATAAAAATTACTCAATAGGTTTTACAAAGTGCAGTGCTGCCAAGTTTTGGGAAGCATCCTTATTTTCTGAAGGGGGCAGAAATAGAATATAGTGAACAATGCTTTTAAAATTCTTAATGAAAGAAATTCAGTGAAGGTGAAGAAGTTACAATATAGAATCAATAATATTATAGGTATCGCTTATCGAAAATATGCAAAGTAAACTTGATAAAACTGGCTATCTTTTAAAAAAGTGGGATACAATACTGCAGAGATGGGTAGACTTCTTTTATCTTAATTATGAAAAGCTAAGGATCATACTGTTATAAAACAGAATCAAAGTAATATAGTATCTAATATGATTTGGCAGGCCTGTGAGTCCCAAATGTAAATATCCTTTATTGATTTGTTTGTAAAATTTATATAACCATCTCTTAAGCAAGTGACTCTAGATTAAACAAGAATTAGTTAATATATATCAAACAATTGTTTGTTGTTGTTATTATTATTGTTGTTGTTGTTGTTGTTGTTATAAGCTTTTATTCATTAAATATGCAACTTAGTCAACTGAACAGTTAAAAATGTATCACAAATATCATTGCTGGCTCTGATGGTTGATACGGGTTGCTGCCAGCATCCTAGGTATCAACCAAGTATTTTCTTAAAATGTATGTTGTTACAAGTAGCACAGTCTTTTGCAGCTCCACTGGAGCTGCAGCAGGAAGCTGCTGCAACTTCTTGATGTATTATGCAAAATTCTTGGACATGGTACTAAGTGTCCCGCTGACAATGGGTATCACTGTTAAATGTTTCATCCAAAATCACATAGTTTTGGAGGCCAGGTCGTAGTATTTCATGATTTTTTCCAGCTCTTTTTCTTCGACTGTGGCATTTTCTTGTACAGCAATATCTGTAACTTGTATGTTTTGCTTTTCGACAACTCTGATATCTGGCATGTTGTGTCCCAAATGATGAGCCATCTGTATTTGAAAGTCCTGCAAGATCTCACTTTCCACAACTTTTTCCACTTTGGGGCTCCCATGAGTTTTTGCATACAGGTAACTCGTATTTTTTACATAATGACCAATGGATCAATTTAGCAACTCGGTCATATCTACTAAATTAATCAAGTCCTAACTAAGGACCTGTTATTATAATGATTATTTATACAAAACTCTGAAACCACAGCTGTCATTTATTTAGCTGGTGGTCACCTTTGCATGATCAAATTCCTCCCAAGAACCTAGGATGATGTAAGGTATTAGTAGTGTATATGTGGCCTATTGTAATTTTCAATTACTTTTTCCATTCTATAGTCCCACTTTTTTTATGGGTGACATACAATAATTTTTACAGACATTCCAGTGAATCATTGTTTAGTTTTTGCCTTGATTACATTAGTTTGAATAGTTTAATCTTGAACAATTCAAACCAATTTCTTTTTTAAATATTCCAGCTGTAAGCCATTGCCAGATTTTATATATATCCATTTTCCCCTCGATCTTTTTTAGAAATTTATTTATTTATTTATATTTATTTTTCCGATTTATATACCAGCCTTTTCCCGAGGGACTCGGGGTGGTTTACAGGGCAATTAAAAACAAACAGTACAAAAGTTAAAATTAATTAAACCAATTTGCTAGCCTGACAAATTGACAATGTAATGCTTTTTATTGCCATAATTCTCTTCATTTTAAAAAGTATATTATTTTGATATTCATGATTTGTTTCCTGCACATTCAGCAAGTTCCAATTTTTAACTTACATCAAATGAATGTTTTTGGCTGTCTTTTATGCAATCGGCCACTGCATGCTTTTCTTGCTTCGGAGTTTGCTTGATTAGTAATATTTCTTGTTTTTTGGTCCAAACTGTCCTGTTAAGGTTGTGACAATTAATAATTCTAGCAGTGTATCCTATCTCAGATATGTCTCAGATACTGATGGCTTTGGTGGGGTTTCTATTGATCAATTTTGTCTTTAGCACTTTTCTCACCCTTTGGATATATTAATTACCAATAAAATTTTTAACTTCCTTATGCTTAATAGCATCCAACTGTAAAATGCTGAGACACATTCAGATCATCTGGTGGTTTGGCCATTCATCTTTTGTAAACATTATTGTTCATGATTTTACCAAAATTTATTGCTGCTGTAACACATTTCTCTAGACCAAATTCCATTGCTATATTTGTGCTAAAATTCTTATGGTATTTGTCAATGATATGATTTCAATTTCTGATTTCTCACAAAGCTTCAGATTATCCATATAAAGTAAATGTAATATTTTATCAGAGTGTTTTGTTGTTTGACAGCCAATGTTTGTTTTCTGCAAAATTACGAAAAGTTATAGTAATGGCAAATAAAAAGTGTGAGAATGAGTCTGTCCTAAAATTAACAAGCCTATTTTCCCCCATTTTTTAGAACTCTCAGCAAAACTTTTCAATGGCTACATACAACCTGAAAACTCAAGCTGTGCATATATCTACTAGAACCATCATGAGAATATTGGGCAGGTCAGTTGGTTGATCAGCTTCTTCAAAAACTGGCCAAGATACATCCAATTCAGAAGTATTTTGCTAAAACAAAGAAACCCTGAATAGACTGTGAGAAGCAAACATAATTGTAGAACAGGTCACATCTGTTCCACATATTTTTACATGTTTGTAACATCTTCAATATTTTATTTTCTTCAAGCTGATTTTATTTCCAGTAGCAAAATTCAGCAGTTGAATCAGTAATGCCAGAAAAGAAAGGAAGGATAGCTGATTAGCACATTACTAATTTCCTGATTTTCCCACGAAGACACCTTCTTTCCTATACAAAAGATTACGCCATTAAACCAAGTTATGAGAATTGAATTGTTCCCATGTCATTGCAGTTTAACTATTTTGGCAGAAAACAAAATCAAAAGAAAAGAAGTGCACTTGTGTTATTCATGTTCCCTTGTGGATGCATGTCTAGCTCTTTCAGATGAGAGCTGATAAAGAAGTAACAGTGTTTACATGGCATATTTAAAAAACACAATATTAACTTCCCTGGAATCTCTCTCAGGGCTTCTCCTCCCTATTTTTTCCTGTGAGTGATTTCATCATGTACAATTCCACCCTTTTACTAGCTTGATTAGGAACATGTTTTTATACCACTACTATTACTACTACTCCCCCTCTGCGTCCTCCATTCTACATTCCCACCCAGCTTATGTTGTGACTCATGATAAATATATGCATTTAAATTAATACAAATTTGTTTTGTTCCTGTCCTTCACCTTGTTACATGCACTCTTTATAGTCTCATTGCACTAGAATTTTCTCTCTTGTTTCCCATAAATATTTTACATTTACATTTATATCTTCATAATATAAAGCATAGCTACACTGGAGTATTTCATTTAGATGGTCGATTTGTTCTCATATTCATTTAATGTAATCAGACCAAACAGATGCAAAAGGGCAAAGCAAACTAGATGTTGGCAAAGTCTATTTTTACACATGAGTTCATCCTCTAGCAAACATTCATTGCAAACAACATCTTTCTGTGAATAGTGGTTTATTTGATAGCAAAGAAGCAAGTTATGCATAAGCTGAAAAGAGAAAAAAGATTAGCACTTGTCACATGTTCTGTTTTTAAATAAATGAACAAAATATGTTCACAAACTTTGTCCAACAGTTAAGTCTATGGCAACTTTGTATGAAAAATAAGAATGTTTCTATAGATTTATTGAAACATTTAATGATAGCGAAAAGAAATTTATAACCTCTTTTTAAACAGACTTCCTTGGTATGAGTTCAAAGTTGTCTGGAAAAAGAAATAGTTTTAAACAAAACTCCTGGTTTCCATTGGATCATATTAGTTTATTACATGATAACTTCTAGATAATTCTTTTATAGCAGGGCTGTCAAACTCCCGGTCCACGGGCCAGATTCATCACCTACTGGCCATACCCATGCCTGGTTTAGCAAAGGGGGAAAAAGTCCTGATACGTCATGGGATGTGACATTGACACCCCTGTTCTATAGTCCACTGTTACAGCTACATTATTCATTCCCAATTTATAGCTTCTGCTAGAAAGTACAGTATTTACTAATAGAAGTATAATTCAAGAAATTAGTATATTTATTTATTGGATTTTAAAGTTGCCTGACTTCAAAAAATAAAACCACCCAAAGAAAACAAAAAATAACTTTACAAAACCATCACAAACATCCTAACCCTAAATTTCTTCTACTCAAATTAAGGCAGACGTATAGGGATTGTTCAAGTCAGTCTTCCAAGCTGATATTCCTAGATCTTTTGGACTGTAAATCTTCATCTGCCATAGTCAACATGGCTTCAGAATAGATTTTAAAAATGCACCTCAAAACATTTAAAGAACCCCAATTTCAGCTCCTTGTGAATGGCTTGAAGTTCCCCATGTGGTTTTTGAATTGATTGTAATGAATGTTTGGAAATTCTGCTTTCAAAGAAGGTGAATAATTAATTAAATTGCAGAAAGCAAGAATTCCTTGTGAATATAAAACTTACTGCATCAATCAACAAGTATTAAATGTTTGCATAATGCTTTCCTTCACTGATTTGTTAATCAGATTGTTGTAGAATACTTTGTCACATGCTTTGCTGCAATCAAGAGACAGTATATCTATAACATTGCTTTAATCTTCTGAGGAAATTATCCAAACAAAACATGAGATAAGATTACTTTGGTAAAACTTTAGAAACCCCACTTTTGGAATTTTATTTACCATTGCTCTGAGGTTAGCAAATCTATTTTTCTGAAGTCCAAGATATGTATTCGACTATCTCATGGCTTTAGAAATCAAAATCATCCTGATTTGTACCTCCAGTTATTTGCTTGTGAAATTTTTCTTCCCTGTTTCCTGAAAGTGTAGAGAATGAGAATCTACTATAATCTGTCTGTCGGTCTGTCTGTCGGTCTGTCTAGCTCTCTATTTATCTATCACTCAGCCTATCTTTCTATCTACTTATCTAGCTAGCTAGCTAGCTAGCTAGCTATTATCATCTCCCATATTAAGAAAATTTATGTCTGCCCAAATCACCTGCAATGACTGCCGGTGACTTATAGAAATAAAATCCCAAATTCTAAATACAATAAACAACAACAATCACCTAAACCATTTGATGTGCTCAGTATCGTTTTGTGTTTCCCAGCCCCACTGACAAAACCATTTTCAGGGCCCTTAAAAATGGTATCAAGGTGTTGTGTTCCACACTTCAAACACATGAATTGGGACTCTTTTTTAAAGCTTTATTTGTTCAAATAGCCAGAACTTTATTTGTTCAAATAGCCAGAAGCCTCTGGCAAGCTTTCTCCCTTTTCTAGGCAAAACACCAAATGTTCTGTTAAGAGGCAATAACTAACAAACTCAGATAAGCCTGGATGCAGATACTCATGGAAGAGATTGAAGACCCGAACAGGAATACTCGACAAACTATGATGGAAGCACGCCACTCCAAATCTCCCAGTTGTTCTCTGCAAAGGCTGCCTGCAACCACACCCCTTTTAACTCCCATGAGGGTTTGGCCAATCACTGGTCAGCTGTAATTCTCCGGTGTTGTTGCAGCCTTCTTTATTGCCTCCTTGCATTAATCAGGGCCTCCTCTCCACTGCAATCCTAAGCTGGTTCATCCTTTCCATCCAACTCTGGCTCCAAATTTCCTTCAGAGTCGGAATTGGCTGCCATATCTGCAGCACGCAGATATAAGGCCTTATTTCCATGGGAACAATGTTCTGCTGGAAGAAAGCCACCATGGAATCAAAAAGAGTGACAAAATCTTATCCCACCCACCCCCAAAATCAATGAGAATACGAAGATAATAACTAGAAATCAAATATTTATTTCCAATGTAGGAATCAAGACCAATCTGTGATGGAACCTGGAAGGGGAAAAAAAAAAGAAATATCAACTTTGAGTCATTGCTATGCAATAAGCAGTGCAGGAGGCAACCTCCGTAAATTTTCATAGCTTTAATAGCTATTGCAGTGTGCACTTTAATCTGGCAAGATTCTTTCTGTACAGCAAACACTTATAAAATAACATTTTGAGTTTTTACATGTATTGTTCTTGTTTTCCTATGCCTGACAAGATCCCCATCTAGTATTGACTTTGCAAACATTTATTTAGATTCAACAAGGTTCCTGCATTATGTGCCCTTAAATCATACCTTGGCATATATTTTGTGATTCTTTTAGGTATATATTCAAAACAGGTGATGTTAAACTAAAAGGAACCAGCTGAATTAGTCCACATAATGTTGCGTTTTGTTACCTCTGATGTGATGGACTGTAGATGGTGTGTGTGTATGTGAAACATTAACAGTAATGTTGTGCTTTCCACATTCTACAGTCCAGAGGTGGGGTGCAAGGACAAGAGATTATGCTGTCCTAAACTGGATAGGGAAGGAAGGAAAAGGTTTGGGGTAGCCATACTCTAGAATGTCTCTGAGTATAACTATTAGGCTAGAAAGATATAGATTTTGTCTGGCAGAACTCTGCCTGGTAGGTATTAGCAAATAAAGAACTGGATTTAATTGGATCACCCTGTATTGTTTTTAGGATTAGGCTTGACACTAACATAGTCACCACGGACAGCTCACAACGAAGGTTTAAAACAGGAGTCAAAAAGAAATTATATCTTAGGTGACCTGTTAGCACCCATTTTGCCACTCCAGGGCCCCCAGAGTCAATCTATATTTTCTTTTGGGAAGGGAGTGGGAAGTTGAAATTGGCAATATGCACAGGCATCTTAAGCCTTGTAGTGTTTTATGATATCATTCTCATCTTTGAAACACTTCTAAAAAACTGGAGTCCTGTCACCATTATGATCTTCCAAGAATGTTATCTTTTATTTTCTGTCTAACCAACCAACTAGATCAAATAATCAGATCCATCAGAATTTGTGTCCCTGTGAGATTGGTTCCTGGTGGGCTCTTAAAATCAAGCGTTCCCAGTAGTGGCCCCCATTCTTAAGAGTTCTCCAATCAAAATTCAAGCATGTTTGTTCTTATTCACCTTCTGTGAATTGTATTTCATCTTGCACATCTTGCACTGTGATTTAAACGTTGACTTCTGGATGCATGGTATTTGCATTTGTTGGTTGTTATTTTTCTCTCTGTTTATTTTTTTATATATATTTGGGGGTGGGTCTTTGTGTTATTTTTATATGCTTATAGATAGCTGCCTTAGAGTCTTCAGAAATGGGTTGCATATAAGCTAATTAAAATTCCCTTTAGGCTAATTAAGTAAGTAAATAAGTTAGTAAATTAATGTTATACGCTATTAATGTTATATATTTATTGCATACTGTTTATTTCTTAATGACGTATTTTACTGTTATATGCCTAATACATAATTATATCATCTGAATAAATATGTATGTGCTTGTTATTTGTATGTATGTGTTTAAAAAAACTTGATAGTTTGTTCAGCTTTTGTAGACAATTAACCTGTTTTAAAATCGGGCTACACTAATAACTGATTGCATTATCTTTGTAATAAACAATTTGACAAGTTACCTTAGATTCTTCTTTTCTGTTGTGACTAAACATTATTGCTTGTCATTAGAATCCATTATAGATTTGTGTATTAAAAAATAAAATAAAATATTGCAATAAATTGTACTTATGATAGCAAACTTTTTGAACATCATCCACCAGATTTTTTCAATGTGTCTAACAACCCTTTGTTATAGGGAAATAATTCCCAGGGGGATGTAAGTGAGGTCCCTTATTTTGTTATACTAGATCATTTATTGTTGAAGTTTGTTCACAGCTTGAAAAAACATTCTTGCCTGTTTATTTCATGTAGACACTACAGTTTCTTTATGCCAAGTCGCATGTTTATAATTATAGAAAGGTTTTTTTTTACCCTTCAGTTAAAAAATGGTTCATTTCTGTGGTCCACTACTTAGAGGGCTTTTGGATTTTACAAACCCCATTGAGTGCTGTGTTATGAGCAGAAAAACAAACTATGCCACTGACCTTTCCCATGACCTTGACACAAATTCCGATCTGCATTGATCAGAAGAAGGAAAATATGAATGGGGTTTGTCCCTTCCTCCTTTTCACCATGCCTCATTCATTTCAAAGTGACAGAGGCAGAACAGAAAACCATAAGTTAGAAGTGAAAGGCCTTTTCTTAATAACAACATTCCCTTGGGGCCTCACATTCTTTTCCTTCTGCATTTAAAGAAGCCAAGTCATTTTGTTCAAATGCTATTTTTAACACAGTGTTATTGACAATTTAAAGAAATTATATATTGTCCAACTAATACTTTAAAAGGCTAATTTTAAGAAATGAATGACGTGGATTCTTTTTTTAAAAAATTAAACCTCCCACCATTTATTGATTATATAGTATAATTTGTTTACTTTCTTTTAAAATTATTAAAATTCTATAGTGTACTATAGTTTATGAAAAACAAGAAAATAGCAGTTGATATGGCAAAAAGTTACAAATTCACTAAATAAATAGATAAACTAAAAATCTTAAACCATTTTAGGACAATACTAAATTATAAGCTTGTTTGTCAGTGTGCAAAGTTTCTTTTTTTTTTTAAAAAAAAACTAGCTCTTCAAAAGTGGAAAGTCTTGAATTTTTTATTTTATTTTTTTAAGGGTATATTACATATCGCTTCTTTTAAAAGCTGAACTAATCTCCATGCCTGTTAGGTTAGCTAAGAATAAAGCCCTGTGCAAATCTAATCCAAAATAAATGAATTTAATGCAGCTTAGTCCCAGGTTACTTTGCACCCTGCATTACAACCTAAAGCAAGATAGTGCTAATGAATCATAATTCCAACCATGGACAACGTTTGCATCTGTTAATAGGAAGGCCATGTCTCTTGGTGGTTAGTATATGCTAATTCACTGGAAGGGTGGTGAAAAGGAAGAAATAGCTTAATTGCTTGGGAGTCCAAAGGGAATCCAAATATATTTTAGTAACGTAATTGTGTTAATATCGTCTATTTCTGTCCCAGCTTCTGAATTTTTCATCTCTGGAACTGCATTTTTATTTTATTTTTCTGAAACCAAAAATCGTAACATCTTCCACACACCCCTGATGTCTTAATTCACCCAGGACATATATATATATATTTTCTTAAGTTTTCGCGGGTATTTATGTGTATGGCATTATGCTTTGTTCGGGTATTTTCCCAC
>JANHFR010003731.1:526734-544028 GCA_032468015.1 Mimophis mahfalensis
TTTAAAGCCCTGTAAACCGCCCTGAGTCCTTTCGGAAAAGGGCGGTATATAAATATAATTAAATAAATAAATAAATAGAGAGTTAACTTCTATGACTCATGGTGGGCTTAAACGCTGATTGCTCTGTTTTTTAATTGAATACCCTAAATGGGGGCATCCAACATTGGTAAGTTTAAGACTTGTGGACTTCAGTTCCCAGAATTCTGCAGCCAGCTGGCTGGGGAATTCTGGGAATGGAAGTCCATAAGTCTTAAACTTGCCAAAATTGAGCTCTTCCCTAAATCAATATGATCATAATTGCAGATAATACTGTGATTCTTAGAAACAAAACAACAAGAAATATCTGCAGAGTTTACTAAAATGGTTGACAGGGCTCTAGAATTCAGTTTCATTGGAAAGTGTTAAAGAACCATGCAAATAACGTTTTTAGAGAGGGAATACTCAGAAAAAGGCATGTGCCAACTGGCTACAAATTGTGTTTAGCTATCTCACTATGATTCACCACGTCTACCAGTTAGAAATAGTGATAGCACACCTAGTTTGGCTGCTATTGTCTCCTGTCTTGCTGACAATCAATAAAGGTTTCAGAATGAGCAGCACTCAATCTCATCAGATTTTCCGAATCTGACACTCTAGTGGTGTGAAGCTCAAGCTATAAAGGGTGTATGGCTCTTGCATGCCAGGTGTGAATATGAGTCTTGTGGTGAGTCAAACATGGAATCGTTTTGGGGCTGCAGATTAGATTTCCCAAGCAAAACTATCCATTATTTGAGAAAGTACATCAACACAGTAGACCTTCTTATTCATAATTTAGTCCCTTTATAATTTGCAGTTGAATCCATTTTGCAGAAACTTCAGATATTCTCCCGCCCAGTTTGGGATTTTGACAAGTTTCTAAACTTCATCGATGTTCATGACATTATTATTTATTTATTTTTGTATCATTATTTTTATTGTGCAGTTTCCGTTATTATATATACAATTTCCATATCCACAATGGCAGTGTACTGTCTGGGTACAATTTCTTTTAAATATAAACAAACAAACCTTATACACACATAAACATATATATAAAATTGAATGTATGTGAGTATGTATATGTGTGTGTGTGTGTATTCAATATTCACTGTAAAACAGCTTGACCAATTTCAACCAAACTTGGTACACAGATGACTTACCCTCCGGGAACAAACACTGTGGGGGTCAGACATGCCTAGTCCCAGTCAGGGAGGTCTGTGTGCCCTAAAAATCAGTAGTCTACATAGGGGCTCCCTCTGACTTGTGACGCTGCATGAGAGAGTAACTTCAGGCCTGACTAAACACATAGAGCTACTAACAGTGTGAGACATAGAGCTACTAACAGTGTGAGTTCTGACTATAGGATTTTCCCCTTGTGAGAGATCACTGTCAGGCCTGACTAAACCCAGGTGAAGCTGGGTTATCAGCTACTAGTTAATTATAATTATAACTATAACCATTATTCACTCAATCTATTCACCATAATCTTCACTTGTTCTTTGTTAAACAGTTTCTATTATTTACTTAAACTCTGTTTGGTTTTGTCATATAATTAATATCAGATAATTAATATGACCAGTGGTGGGATTCAGATTTTTTTTACTACCGGTTCTGTGGGCATGGCTTAGTGGGCCTGGCTATGCTGCCGGCCAATCAGAGGTGGTATTTTCTGGTTCTCTGAATTATCGATACCTGTTCTCCGGAACCTGTTGGAACTGGCTAAATACCACCTCTGAATATGACATTATTGATGTGGTGGTTAGAAGGCAGTATAGCAGGACTAAAAAAATGGTTGGAAGCCAAGGACTACCTGTATGCTTGCTATTGATGGGATGTATGAGAGATAAATAAATGTATAAATTAACAATAGTGGATGGGCCAAGCAACAAAATATTTCAGTTAAAACATCTGAGCCTTGCAGTTTATGGTTTCTCTTTTTCGTGGCCTGTTCCACGTTTTCTTGGTTGCTTTCTCAACCATAGGAACTTCAACCATTTAATCCATCTGAGAAGACACAGGTCCTTAATTTAGATAACCCCCCTCTTTACTAGCAGGAGTAATATTGCTCCCAATTTCTTTTAAGAGATGCTGGCAGAAGCTCTCTTGCCAGCTGCTTCATATCTCAAGCAACTGAAAGAATTTCTGTAAACATTTGTAATAATGATAATAAATTACCCTTGGCTTCACCCTTGAGCTTCTTCCGTCTTTTCATGGTTTTAGTTCTCAAGACAAATGCACCATCCTACCCCACTCCTGTTTTCTCCCAAGTACGGCATCTTAAATATGGCATATAGGTGGAAATGATGAAAATATATTACTATATTCATAAGGAATGCCTATTAGGATAATTGCGACCACCAGTTCCAAGCTTAGCTTAGGCTTGTAAATCCATCTGCAGATGGTTTTTGTAACCCTCTATTTGTAACGTGACTTATCCAGGTTGAAATTATCAGAAGACCAAATAGCTACAAGGATCAATCTTTGTAAATAGTTTACTTTAGGTGAAAACATGTGCTATGATTTTAGCATCAGCTGTCTTAGAACCAGACCAGTTGGGTTCCTGCCTTCATTCATTCATTCATTCATTCATTTATTTATTTAATTTATATACCGCCCTTCTCCTGAAGGACTCAGGGCGGTGTACAGGGCAATTAAAAATAACAAATATATACAATTAAAAATAAATTAAATTAATAATAGCCCCAACACACAACACAATTAAAACCTCCCCTCAGTCTAGGCCGGCCAGCTCGAACAGCCATGTTTTCAGCTCCCTACGGAGGGTACGAATAATGGTTGCTCTCATGGTTGCTCTCATGAAATATGTCTGCTAAGGAGAGGGACTACTATTTACAAAGTGGCATAATGGTGATTGTCCTTGAGAAAACATTTATTTATCAGTGAATAAACTAATGAAACTGCTCTTATCTGCTTCCTGTAACTCTTCCCCCAGAGATTCCGCTCAGCCCGAATTACATTTGTCCTTTTTTTCTGAGCAGGGAGGCACCCTTCCAAATATGCACTGAGTTAAAAGTACCCATTATTTTATTTTCTAACAAACCTGTAGAATCTATAGGAAGCCCAGAGGCATTGCTTGGAATGCCAGAGACTGAGGGCTTAATTTGCATTATGGCATATTGCATATGCAGTATGGTTGGAAGCCAGGTGGTCACCAAAAGAGTTATGCAGAGGCATACTGGTACCTATAGGCACTGTGCCCATGGTGATTAACCTATGGCACGTGCACCACAGGTGGCTCACAGGACCCATGTTGGTGCATGCATGGGTGGTGGTGCGTGTGCATGATTGGGGGGATGCATCTTGCATTTTGGGTATGCACATGTGGACACACGCTTTGGACATTCAGGGCCCAAAAGGTTCGCCGTCACTGCACTATGCTGCCAAAATTAAATGTTACTACATATATCTTTCCCTTGCAGCCAAATAATTAAAAGTAGCCATGATGCCTGAAATGTTGGCTATATTTTAAACACTCAGAATAAGAGACAAATGGAAAAATTCATTTTGGCACTCTTCAGCATCTGAAATTAAAAACTTGCAAAATTCCCAAACAGCAATTCATGGAGTATGCACTGTGTGCAAATACATATAGGAAGCTGACTAGAGAATATACAATATCCGCCATTACTGGTATAAAACTTATGCTAGGGCTTGATATTTCCATATTGCTAAATTTATGGGGTTACATAATGAATTGTGGCAGAATGCTTCTCTACTGGTTTTAGTGCTATTGGGAATCAAGAATTAAAATTATGAATAACAATGTTAGTGACAGAAGTGAGATATGTGGATTCTTCCTATGAGAAAGTACGGGATTGTAAACTGTATAGGAGAATGTGGAATTGGCTGGATCAGAACAGAAGTCCCTTCATAATTACTGAAATCCTTACACTGAAATCCATATTTATTTCTCTGAATTAGGAGTTATCACTCACACACTCTTTTTTCCTTTTGATTGATTCTTCATTTTCCATAACTATGTGGTGGTAGCCATAATATTTGTACTGGTTGAATTTGGCTGGGACAGATGAATAAAAGGTGCAAATCTTTTGAATGATTTTTAAAACAACTTTGCAGAGTTTGCAAACCAAATTTGAAATGTTAAGAATTCAATTGTAAGAAAGAACAAAGCTGATAAATCCACAAATCATTACCTATGCCTAGCTATTTAAAAAGATTGGTTCATTGTACTGTTTGTGCAAGCTGCTTCACAAACAGTGCAATGCACCAATCTTTTCAAGCAGCTTGTCACTTTTATATTTTGTATTTCAACCATTGTTTCTTTCTAGGTTGCATTCATGAGATATGTGAACAGCTGATCAACCACAAGTATAGCCCAACTGTATATACAGCTTCCTACAGTGAAGGCACTGATGCTTTTTGGTAATAGTTGAGTTCTATATGCCAGGAAAGGGCTCATAAAAAGAAACAGTTTAAAAAGATGTTTTCCAATTCTCTAAAAACAAAACAAGAAGTTCTAAAGATCTGTTCATAAATACAAATACCTTAGTTATTCTAGGAAGTAACTCTGCTATTGCCACATAATGATATATGGAAAATAACAAAAGCATACCAGGGCATTCCATAAATTGTTTCAGGATAAAAAGCAGATTTTAGCTTTTTTGTGACAGTCTTAAATAAAAACAAAGAGCCAATAGATCAGACATAAGTGATGACCAAACAAAGAAAAGCTAAAATCATTAGACATATGTGCCATTTAATTTGACACAGTCTAATATTTTATGGTTGGAACACGGAACATTGCTGCTCTTGAAGAATTTAGCATAAGGTATTATTAACACTAGGCTCCCATGGGTAAGGTGACCAGACATGCCGCTTTTGGCGGGGTGGTCACACTTTTTGCTAATTTGCCCCGCGTCATGCCTCCTTTTTAAAATGTCCTGCCCCCATTCCACCACCGCCACCATCATGCGGCTGCTGTGTGCCATGCGTCCCAGCTCAGAGAGGCCGCTGCACACCACGGCAGGCCACGCCTCCCAGTTCAGGGCGGCTACTGCCACCACCCTCTAGAATGCCATTCTAGAGGGTGGTGCCGCTGCGCACCAGGGCAGGCCACGCCTCCCAGCTCAGAGAGGCCGCTGCGGGCCGCTGCGGGCCGCCCAGCCCAGTTCAGCGCGCATCGCCATTCCTTCACCCTGCCCCGCTCCGCCCCGCGCACCGCGCGTTGCCTTTCCTCCCCCCCCCCCCCGCTCACTGTCCTGCCAGCATGCCGGCAAAGTCTGGTCACCTTACCCATGGGGATCTTTATTCCAATCATATAAAGATTTATAGCATTAACCATCAGCTTGTTCGCAATCTATACATAAGAATGCATACAGATGTGGAGTTTATAAAACAAAGTTATACATCAGGAAACATTCAGAAACACAGATGACAATATGTTGAATTATTCAGGACTTTTAACTGAAAATAATTTTAAAAATATTAATATGTTGAATGCTAGAGACAACCATAATTACTATTAGTGGTTATTTATAAAATTTAAAAATTAACAAAACCTTTTAGCATGCCTTTACTCTGGAATCTCTAACCCTTTTTTGGGATTTGGGCATTTTTAGTATTTCGAGAGCATAGCACAGCAGATGGCTGTCATGGCAGATCTTTGTTATATTACTATGGAGAACTAGTTTGTTGGAAGAAGTTTATCATCCAAAATATTAAATTATACTCAAAACTTTTGAGTCTTAAAGAATAATTTTCAGAGATGAAAAATACTAAAATTTGAGAGAAATTGGATGTGTGATTTAGCTATTTTGCAGAAAATATATATTCTGTTAATCAGTAGATGTCATATTATTTCTGCCTTTGGAAAAGGTTTGGTACATATTGAAAGCTCAGTTTCCTCTAAAAGATTTACAAAATCAGGTTGGGATACAGTTGTAATTATGTTTTTTGTAATGTATGTTTCCTTTTGTATTTTTTGCTTTTATTTTTACATGTGAACTGTTCATTTTTATTTTATCTCTGTGTGAAAATGGATTAATAAAAACGATTGCAAGGTGATTATTGTATTGATTAAGTATTTCTGGAAATATACCCTGTATCCGATTCTTTAAAAAAATGCTTAATAAATCTGCCATTGTTTATTTTTGAATGGTCAGGTTCAGGTAAATGTTTAAAACGTGTATGGTAATTATTTAATTGTTTTAAGATTAAAAACTTGAATTTGTAAACATTTGTATAAATCCCTTGTTTCTTCTCCATAACTAACGAAAGCAAAAAGTTATTTTCAAGCTAATCCATTTGAGGGAACTTTAAAAATATTACACCAGAAAGATGAATTATGGCAACCTGTAATATAATAAAAGATGGGTAGTGATAATTTTAATGCTGAAAGAAGACTTTGGAGACCAAATCCTTTGTTATTTCCCACTTATTAAACTATGTAGGATCACAAACCAAGCAAAGATAAATAAATCCTTCATGTAATATTCTATATCTAAAGCAAAGCTGTTCTCCAAAATGTAGCAGCACATTATATGCACTATTACTTATTATTTCTTCTTACAAAAGACTGTTTCCTAAAATTAAAATTGCAACGTCAACATTCTAGGTACTTTCCTTAAAAGGGGGGAAGGTGGATTGATTTAACATTGAAAGAAATATATTCATAAGAACAATGTCCACAGGAGAAGCAGAAAATTCTTGTATACAAGAGGAACTATTTGCTGCCTGTAAATTGTAATAATATTAGAAAAATTTCATTTAAAATAGTGAGAATCGCAATATATTTTGCTCTTCTTTCTTAGGTCTTTTTCTTTGTCCTTGTTTAGTTTCACCAACTGTGGATAAATTGCGAACCAGATAAAACTACTAATTTTTTGATGATATAAAGTTTAGTACCATATTCAAATCCTACACAAATAAGATTAGGGCCACATTCAAAGATAAAACAACTTTTGATTATAACAAGCTTCACATAGGTGTTTTGGGTTGTTGTTTCTTTGGGAATGGAAAAATGAATATGGTTATATGTATGTTGTTTAAATAGGAAAAATATCCTCTGGGATCTTTAAAATAGGAAGAAACCCATTTTAAATTTCAATGGTAGCAAAATGATGAGAACTAGATCAAAGTCAAGAATCCGATATGCATCCGTCTACAATTATGTATGCAAAACTTTGCCCAAAATAAGGGCTCATTTTCAAATACGTATCCAAAAAGGAGAGTTTTTGTGGCAAAGATGTACTTTTAAAAGAGTTCTGTTTGGGAAGCTTTGTCTTTTAAGTCTATTTTCTGTACCATTTTCTTTTTAAAACATGATGGAAAGTTACATAGACAACTATACATGATGGAAGACTAAGATAATGAATATAGAATTTCTAGTATTTAAAAATGCATACCAAAAAAACAGTTTGCAGGTGATAAGAAGCTCAAATTGAGTTCCATGATGGAACACCATGAGAAATTGTGGGCAGCTTGGGGGAAACCATATTAAACCTAAACCAAGATCATTGGCAGCTTATCTCTTGAACAGCAATTTCTTCTCTATAGTAATATAGCAGAGGAAAATGATTTCAAATGTTCAAATCCCATATGCCTTAATGCATATAATAATAATAATGGAAATGGAAATCCTTGTACTTTCAAAGTTTCTGTGTGTCTGAGAGGGCAGGCAGATCAATGGTGACAGGCAGAGATAGGTATAGCAGGAACACGGGGATCCACTGTTTGTAAGTGGACCTGCTATCTGACCCTTATTAGCATCTATCTGGCTGTTGGGTCTTCCGGGAGCCTGGGCGCTAGCTGCTGCTTTTAAAGGCCATGTTATTTAGTGACAAGCCTGTTTTGTATGAGAGCTAGCTGGGCCTAGAGATGCACGGAAGGGGTTATGCTTCTTAGAATTATGCCCACCTAACTTTTAGGTTTGGTAACAACCAAAATCTTACGCATGTTGGAGTAGCTGTAGTTATCTGTGAATATTTGAGGACTCTTATAAGCTCTGCAGATAACCATTCTGACCCTTCCTTGTTGAAAACTGTTTAGTTCTTCTCATCTTGATCTTGCCCCGTTGGATGTGGCTTGTCACATATCCTGTATCAAACCTAATGGTAGAATTCTAAATGGTCTTCCTTTATGAAAATACATTAAAGATTACATCCTAACGTGTTTTATCTACATTATGACTTGGCCCCATTAGAGAATACAGCTTGTGTGTTGACATCATTAATCAGAGATCAAAGACTGAATATTTAAACTATTGCTTTTATTATAATTACACTGGTGCACAAATAAATAAACAATGTTATTATAAAATATTATCAATGCACTAAAAGAAAGCAAAACTGGTTTTCAAACAACATCTTATTACTTGAAAAGTATCAAAGTACATTTAATTACATCTTACCTAAAAATAATCAAGTACAAAAATGAAAAGAAATTAATATGTATTCATACTGTGTATATAGAAATGGTTAATATATGATTACAGTTATTATCTATCTACTTCATACACATTTCAGGTAAGTACCTGACATTTCTAATGAAACATGAAAAATAAGATGACATTCAGTTTTAAAGTATTGGTAAACATATTACAGTGGAATGGACATGTTATGTTTTCATTTTATTTAAAAACCCTGTCACTTATAAAGGTTGGGCCACTGGCCTCTGTAAAAAAAGGGAAAAAAAACCCAAACAAACATTAGTTAATACCATCAGTTAAAAATTAAGAAAAGAAGAGCAATAAACATACATTTGCTAATATACGTAAACACATTTTTAGTGCAAGAATTAACAAGACCTGTGACCTTACTGTGCTTTCTTGAAATCACAGTGCACTTGACACAAATTGCTACACTAGAATGCTTAATTTTAGAAATGTAAAGCAAAGTTAAGTGCATACCAAATATTTTCCATATATACAATTAGTGTAAGCTTGTGGTTATCTATGCATGACTTAGATGTCATAGGGATTGCATATATCAATACAGCCATTTTAATGTGTTCACATTGCTAATACTGTTCAACCTCCACGCACTAAAATGGTAGAGCATAGAAAATGTTCAAATAGCATTTGGTTAGGGGGATCCACATCATCTCCCCAGGAGAAGCATCCTTTTAAACTTGGAACAGACAGGTCTGCATTTTCAAAAGAGGTGAATTATTTGAGTTTTTCAGGTACCGACAAGTATCTGAAAGCTTTCAGAAACTGTTTCATCATTCAGCAAATCGTTCTATGAAGTCCGAGTAGCTAAAACTAATTTTGCCTTTCTGCCATAA
The DNA here is from genome assembly GCA_032468015.1 of Mimophis mahfalensis. NCBI lineage: Eukaryota > Metazoa > Chordata > Lepidosauria > Squamata > Mimophis > Mimophis mahfalensis. Next base: position 536,017 of record JANHFR010003731.1, read on the forward strand.
CTATAACTTGGGAAATCAGGACTGTTTACAGGCATGGGGGAGAATTCACACTTTCATGCAGAAGAGGCATTTATTTAGCTTCTAAACTGATTTCTTGTTCAACGTGATTGAATAATACATATGCAGACATATGCATGAAAAGATGATCCTTCTTAGGTATGGAAATGTGTAGAAATCTCACTTCAGAATGATAACAAAGAGTTGTCATTCACTCATAAGATGTTTGTGGGTTCAGATCTGATCAAGTAATTCAAATATAATTTATGCAGATATGGATTTAACTATACAGCATGTTAAACTTGGGTGTTTTGATGCAGATGTAGAATATAAAAATAGATCAAACTACTTGATATGGTTGGGACACCTTGTCCTGGGAAGAAATCAGCTCTGATTTTATTTTCAATTTTCCTGAATTTCATGGGTATGAATGCATGGGTGATTTCCAGAAAGCATTAATTTTATAATTCCTACACATGGAACAACAACTATCACCTTCTTTGCAAATATCTACTGGGCAATTGCCAGCTTTGGGTGTGTTGGGTGTGTTGGAGGCTCAAATGGTCCCATGACTGATGCTGATTTAAAAACTCTTGAGAGGGTCAAAATAATTGAATGAAGAAGGAATGAAGTTATGAGTGATTGATTCACAGAAGGGAAAGGCTTGGGTAGATATGCTAAAGGTGTTACTTTTCAAATTTGAAAAAAAATAATTCTAGAATTAAGGCCAGAACAAGATTAGGCATCTAATAAAACTTCATGAACATTGCTGTAACATTTAGTTGAGTTCACCAGATTTGAAGAGTCATGTGTTCCCTTTGTTCTGGGCAGAGTGTAGACCTTCAAGAAGTATACCACAATAGATGGTCTCAACAGAATTGCAAGGAATTCTCGTGTATTTATAGTGCCAGTACTGAACGTGGAGTTCCTCACTTTACTCACAATCAGAATGCCAGATATGAGAATCAGGATCAAAAGTAAACTTGACATTGTCAAAATGAAGATGAAGTGTACCAGCTGAATGTTTTATTAGTAAGAAAACTTAGGTAGACTGGAGAATGCCACTTAAATAAAAATGATATGCAATAATTTACTCAGGCTTTGTCTGGATTAACAGTGATATGTAAAAAGACATATAAGTATTAAAAGACATTAAACTACTGCCTATTTCATAAACATAAATATTACATTAATATAAGAATTTACTATAAATGAATTGATGGAAGATGCTGAGAAATTTTATGGAAGATTGCATGAGATGCTAGTTGCAATATCAAGAAAGGCTGTGACATTCCTAGTAAGCAACTGTAATGACAATGTAAAAGAAAATGAAAAATCACATGAAGTTTTCAATTGTCTCAACAGAATAAGGCAAGGGAAATGTTGTGTTGTTTTTATCACTCCCACCTACTTCAAGCACCATAAATGGAAATTCAACACACATGGATATTATTGAATGAATAACTGGAATAAAATAGTACACTATCGGAGTACACTATCTAGTCAGTCCAGGCACTTCTAAGTGCACTTCAAGAACAGTGCATGAGAACCAACGATGAATTATTAGTGTGACATATAAGGGTCAGACTTAAAAATAGTATAGAGTTCGTGTGGCATAAAATATGATATGAAAAATGTTAAATCAGAATGTGAAACCAAATTTAGGAAGAGGTTTACTCTATTATGCAAAAGAGAAATTGGAGAACTATGTGAAGAAATGACACAAAGCCAAATCTATGAAACCTGTGATCGCTGCTTAATGATATCCATGCATGTCTTGATCGTATAAGCCAAAATCACAATGTTAGTTCTTCCATTTTTTGTTTGACTGATGGAGCTGCTGGCACATCTGCAACCAGGTCAGTTTTAGCATTCCTGATAAATACTCTGCCAAGCAATGCATTTTCCAATGCTCTTTTTGCCTGCTTGTGTTATATCACTAATATGCATCTCTATATTCATGTGTTGTGGACTAGGAAGTGGAAAGAGACTCTCAGAGAGCCATTTTCCATGTTGCTACTGGAGGCTCCATGGGTGAGGCGGGCAGGTTGATAATACTGTAAGTTTAACAAAACGATGGAGTGGGAGTTTGACAGGTTCCTCTGCAACAAGTTGGGAACATATATGGTGTTGTGGGACAGAACATATGGTAATAGTTGAGAACACATAAACCTATCTTTTCTTCTCTGGATCAGTGAGCAAAATCGTATATAAAGAAGGGCTGGGGACAAGCAGGAAACATGTAACAAGGAGCCATCAGAGACCAAGAATTTAGCTGGGAAGAAGGGAAGAATTGAAACTTTTTCTCTCTGGCTAAACTCCAGGTCAGAACAACCTAAGGAGATATAATGTTCAACTTACATCTAGTTGCTCTGTGGTCAATGGATTTATGAATAATTGCAAATCTAGAACCAGGCCAGACTTCTTAGGACATACAATAGGTACATAATTTATGGCCTTTGTGTAGCTCCCAATAGTCCTCAATATTAGGCATGTTAGCAGACCTGTTGGGATTGTTGGCATTCAGCAGCTTCTGCAGGTCCACATGTTGTGAATTGTGTATTATACCTTTGGGGAAAAAGTCCTCAGACAATTCTTTAAAGACATTCCAGATAGTAAAATCTTGCTTCAGAAGAACGGATACATTTTACAGGTTTTCCAAACAGCTATTTCAACATTTTCTTTCTTAAGAAAATAAGAGCATTTTTTAAAATTAAGTAACATTTTCTTTTTTTGAAAATGAAAAATTCCTTCAATATGTTTGTAACAATTTTCTGACATGGGTCATGAGTGCACATGAGCAGGTGAACCACATACCCATTTCAGTTGTTGCATATGCACAATGTGAAAATATGAATTTAAACATCTGTCCCTGTGATAATGATATTGATAAAACATAAATAATCTTGCTTAAACAACCTACTATACACACTTATAAACGCTTCACTTTTTAATATCTGATACAGAAAGCATCAATTTGGACATTAAAATATTCATTAGTTATAAAATATTTAAAAACTTTATTTTTATTTCAATCTGGAAAGAAACTACTATTGATAAAGTAATCATTGATTTCAGCAATATAGTACAAAATAACCTAGTAAAATTTTATGGATTTTTTTTTCTTTTTGGTCTTATTGTTCAGCAGTTGCATTTGTGGCATGCTGTCAATATCATTTTAAACTAAAAAGCCAATATGATAATAAATTCCAATGACCCTTTTTTTCTTTTCAGAGAATATAATATTCTTAAAACGATTGTTAAAAGAGGACCTTTTTCATGCTGCCAAACGTTTAGAAGCATAGATAAAAATTTAAATATATAAAATATATGTGATCACATCAACTCTACAGCAATATGGATTCTTTTTTAATCTTATCCTACACAGTGCCTTCTGGAAGATACTTTAATGCACAAATCTCACCCTCTTATCCAGAATATAAACCATCTCTTTCTCCTGTTAAAACCAAGAGGCCATAATTCTTTGGTCATGACATTATAGTCTAGTAAGATGGGTGTGACATCACAGAGGACTATGACCCAATTACAGGATCAACCAGGAATATGACATTGTGCGACTTGAGAGAAATGTGCTCTACAGATCTAACCCAAGGGTCAGATATCCCAAGATGAAGTCAACCTTTCATATTGACTTTAGTGAGACTTTACACTAACTCATTCTACCTAGACATGAAATGGAGTATCTTACAAAACGAACATGAACATTGTGAACAGATTTGTGTTACCTTTATCTTCAACAACACAAAACAAATGATTCATTTTAAACTTCTAAAAATGGACAGAAAACAAATAACTCATGTGATGTACAATATTTAGTCACAGTGAACCCTGGTCTCCGCAAATCATTTCAATAGAAGAAGAAAAGTTCTCCATAAAGGTAGTACATGTACAAGACCTATACATGATTAATCACCCTAACTTATTGGCATTGCTAAAGATATTTACCCTGATCCAGTAATGTAATCCATGTCAAGAAGCCTATTTCTATGTGCAGATGCCCCTTGCATTTATCTTTATTCTAAGTAATGATCAATGTGAGCAACGATCAATGCTTTCAAGAGTCTCACATCCAAATCCATTGGTCAATATGCAGCATTATTGCATATTTTATGCACTGCAAACCTAAACTAGCAAGCAGAGTTGCCCACTAACTGATAATCTCTATGGGAAGGGTGAGGTGACTCACTTCCAGACATTTTCTCCCTACCACTAGTTTTCTTTAAGGAAAGTGAGCACAAGGATTGTGCAAATATTTGATTTAGATATTTGATCTAGATGCATTTTAAATTATCTGTTCAAATAAATTTAAAATTGACTTTATTTTTGGAAATCATTTGAAACACTAAAATTGGATCAAACTGACAATGTGGACTGAATCAACAGTTAAAATCAGTTTGCTAATCCATGCAGTTGAACAGTATTTGGTGGGAATGTTCCTTGTGCAGCATCTGTTTTCAAAGATTTTTGGAGGATATCCATCAAATGCCGCAATCAACTCTCCAGCCATATGAGGGAGGCTGCTGCAAGTGATTTTGCCCATCTTTCTAAATAAGCTAATATTTATGAAATCTGTAATTGACATTTTGTATACTAATGAACACATTTTTTTAAAAAAAATGTGCAGAATAACCACATTGAGCATCCAAGCAAATACTGTTTTACCTGCATTATTTGCACTTAGATTCCTAGACTTTTTATAGAAAATGCATCTAACGAATCCACGTGAATATTTAATGACTTCAGCCCTAGCACCAGTTTGAGTAGAATATTTTTACTGTTAAACCAAAAATGTACATCCACATGCCTTTGTAAAGAGATTAAATTGGGCAGATGAGAAATAAAAACATATATGTAACACAGAAAAAGGTTAAAAGTGTACACAGATAAAACATTTCATACATATTTGCATTATATTTGAAAAAGTGTATTAACTTGGGTTTTCTTTTAAAGAGATTTGGAAAATATTTACATCTTACTCTTTCTTGGTCCAAAAGAATCCTCAGAAAAGGTGCATGCCTTCATTTCTGTGGGAGACATAGAGTGGGGTCTGATGGACTGGAGAGTACCATTTTAGTAAGCTTTCTCCCTAGGTAGTTCTTCACCAGAAATTAGATTCTAGCAACTACCCTTCTAGAAAGGTAGTCTGACAGTGCAGTCTCCAGGAATGTATGGAAGATAATCCCCATGGACATATCATATTGCAGTATCCCAGAAAACAGTTTGTTGCTTGGAATATGGCGGAGGACTATATTTCTTGGTTCCTGTGTTTTTTTTCCAACTTGGCAAGATAGGCATGCTGTCTTGTTTGCAAAGTCCTTTCTCTGATTTCTGTCGTGCCTTGATTTCTTTGCACAGGCATCGTTTTTTCTCAATCATTTCCAGCATTGTATGGTCTCCATGCAACCACTGCATGCATGTCACCTATTAAAAAAAGGCACAAAATTTAAACATGGCTGATGAATGGCACTGGATTCTTGGGGAAAATCAGGAAACAGTTACTTGAGGATATCTTTAAAACAGTGAAATAAAGTAAAGTGAAGGGCAACATATAGAAGAATGGCTTCAGATGTATACATGGGTAGCTGTAATTTTGCAGTCTTCATAAATGTGCATTATTCTAGATTAGGCTTCCCAAAACTGAATCCTTCTGGCTTCAAGTTCCATGAATCTATTGATTGCAGTAATGGGATGTATGGTTAAAACAGAATCCAGTTTGCAGTGTAGGATAAACCAAGAATTTAATTAATTATTTGAACTAAAGTAAGATTATAGGAGAGAGTATGCCTGTTACCCTGTCCCTTTTCTCTCCCAGCCATATTTCATCTTCACCATATTAGTAGTGGTATTTCACCAAGGTTTTGTTCTGCAAAAAGTCTGTATTACAGAAAGACAATTACACAATAACATTAAAGCTAATTTTCTGGAACTTTATTCCCAGTGTTGATCCCTTGATTTCCCAATTTTTTACCATTATGAACAAAACATTTCAGTCTCCTCACTCAGAAAGTTCTCGTTTAAGGTGATTCTTGTTTGAATTGTCAAATAAAGGAACAACCTACCCAAGGTTTTAAATTTCAGACACCATATTTCAAACAAGAAATTAAGTATTAACACAAAGTATTTCTTTGCTTATAGTGAAATCTTATCTACGTGTAAGCATTGTCCACATTAATGCTGCAAATTCTTGTAGACAGTTATACCTTAACATGTAATTTCAATCTTTTAACGTATAATTAATCAATCAGGTTAATTGATTAGCTGATTTAATTATATGTCTGGAATCATGCTTTTATTGCTAGTTCATTTCAGTGAAATGTTACTTCATATTATCTACATTTCAAGGTATGATTCTTCTTTGTTGTCTTCAACACTAAGATTATTGAATATATGTTATAAAATAGGCTAAACTTCACAAGTTTGCAGATAAATATGCAAACACAACACAACTTAAAAATATGGAAACACTTCTGGATTGTATGATATAAACAAGCAAACACCAATACAGAGAAAATGTGGAGTTTAGTGCAGCTACCACATTTGAGTTGCAAAAATTGGGCAATTGACAGTAAAGTGTTACAATTTTCTGAACTTCTTTGCTTAGAGTTGATGCCAATTAAAATAATGTAGAAGCCCAGTAAATAAATAAATTAAATGCTTTCTCTGACTTCAAACCATAAGAACGTGCCCAGAATAAGTTTTTAAATTTAGTGGTCCATATCCCTGCATTATGTCACAAGCATGACCTTGACTCAGAAATGATGGAAATAAAAGCTAGAGTATGAATAGTTACAATTAATCACTAGCTAAAGTTATCTTATCTGTGGGGCTTAGCTCCATGAACTCTTAATAACATTTTGCCAATCATTTGTTGAAAAGATGTTTAGGTACTTGCTAGCTAGGCAATACTCCTGATAGAGATAGATAGATAGATAGATAGATAGATAGATAGATAGATAGATAGATAGATAGATAGTGTGTGTGTGTGTGCTATATATAGATATAGATGATAGAGAGATAGATCCCTTGCATTTCCTCATAGCAATGAATGTTGCACATTGGTTAGCAGTCTACCTACATACTATTGATGATTCCATGAGAACTGGAGACATGAATAAGTGCTGGCAATATTCTCATGCAGTTAAAAGTAGTGCACAAGAGCATTTCTCTGAAGTACCTCTATGTTTTCCCCATTCATACAAATATCCCACATGTGGAATATCAATTTCTATGTAGGACTGGGCAAGTTGAGACTACTAAGCAAGTTCTTCTCCAGTATTTGCTACACAGAGAAACATTCAAAGAATTAGAGCTGTAGTATTTTACAAGATCTTTGCTATTTTATATAATCTTAAGCTGTTAGACCATGAGAGAATCTACTGTGGACCATTGTGGGGAGAGACCTCACAGCGTTGTCTAGCTTGGGGGCTCCCAAGACAGACAAGGAGCCATCTATCTCACCTATTGCCTGAAGATAAGAACAGAACCAGTTCACATCAGAATGTGTTTGCTTTTTACCATTCCTGGTAGTTCCTGTTCAGCTTTTTCAGCTGATGGGAGAAAGGATTTGTAGACAGCAAGGAGTTTGATGATGTACAGTATTCAAATCCAGGCAGTATTATCAGCTGCTTGTGAGAACTGTAATTAAAGCTTTCTACTTTCTGAATTGAGGGTCATTTTTCAAACATGGAAATACTCTTTTCCCTGCCGAGCAAACTGCTTTTAACCCTACTGGAAAACATACCTCTCAAGTTTAAAGTTTAAAAATATGGGAATTTAAAAAAATCTGGAGCCATGCACTTTAATTTGCATAACCCGACCTTCCTGGTGATCCTCTGCTAAAAATTCAATTTGTTCTGAATTTTTAAAGTATATATTCTAAACTTCGAGCTATAAAAGAGACATAGCTTGTTGTTTTGTGTTAATACAAACTAGATCTTTTAAAAAAATGAAAAAATTACGTATGTGGTCACCATATCTGTAAATATTCTATCAAT
>JANHFR010003731.1:561743-577297 GCA_032468015.1 Mimophis mahfalensis
ATATATTCAGTATATAAAATCACTGAAATCTGTTTCCTCTCTGAGCTCTCTGGTGGAAGATGCCTTAAAACCATCAGAGAAGAAACATTCTTGCAACATTATTGAAGAGTTACAAAATACAAGAATGAACACAGCAGTCAAGGGTAGAATTATATTTGCAGATTCAGTAAGGAATTAGTTTGCTCTCAGTGGTACAGCATTGTAGCATGTCGCATATAGTGAGAAAGCAAAAAATTAGATCTAACTGGATCTCACATAGTAGTAACGCTGAATTCTACAACAGAAGGATAATATAAACAAAATCCTAAGCACAGCTGTACTTTAGGATGGATGAGGACTTGGAAAGGACGAGGGCCTCTTGCTTTCAATTTTCATTGTAGTGGAATCATGAAAACTACCACGAGTTTCCTTTATCTCACTGTGGAAAACCAGTTTCAGCTGTTCTGTTGCCAAAAACTTTCTACTCATCCTTACAGCAAGCAGGGATAAATTTTATACAGAAATAACTGATTTGGCAAGTAAAAAAAGAAGCCCACTACTATATATATATATATTTTAAATTATCTCCAGACTACTGATCTGCTTTTTGTACTTCTAATCTTTGGTTCAAATTTCACATGGAAAAAACCGAATGCTGTATTTCCTATAGATGTAGATAGGTAGCAAAGTTCTACAGTGTTCTAGCTTCAAGGAGAAAATGGCACCTGTTAATAACCCAATGTGTTTTTTCCTACAATTCTGCTGCAGTTGGATAGTTTGGGATTCCAAAAAAAGATGCAGCAACTTTAAGCATTGTTCTCTAATAGTCCATTAGTACCCGCATGACATACCAGCCCCCACCTTTTAAATCTGAAGCAGTGCAAACTTGATAGACAGCACTTGTTGAGTTTTATTCAGCTCCTTGTGTTTCACAAAGCATGATCATAGAATTGGGTCTTGACTGTGTAATTTCAGTTCAATAGCTGGGATTGAATTTTTGAGATTGAGCTAGAAGTTGCAGCTGGTCCAAATTGTCACGGCTAGGTTGCTGTTAATTTATTAAGTTTGAAAGGTTTGTAATGACATAAAATGCCTTACATTGTTTGTATAGTGTGAACTGCCATTTGTATCTGCCTAGCAACTAAAATCCTGTGGGGATACCTTCCTGAGGCTTCTTTATATGCCAGCAATGTACTGGTATTACTCATAAGAGATTATTCTGGTTATGAAATTCCCTCTTGCTTAGAGACACTTGACTGGTGCTGAGAAAGTTAAGCTAATCTGTCCACTGGACTTTTTGGTAAACTGGAATTCCAATGTCCTAAGTCTGAAACTGATAGCTTTTAAGCATTTCATTTTTTAGATATTTTTATTACATTTGTAAATGCATTTTATGTAAGTACTTTAAATTATTTCCCAACTGGGGATCAATTTTTGTAACACTAAAAAGCAGTTGAAAAATATTAAAGAAATATGTACAAATCACTTTAATTTTCTCCAAGATCTTCTCCACTAATAGCAACCTATGACAAAATGCATATGCACAGAGAACACATAGATGTAGTCAGTGTTTCATACTTTTTAAACCTAACCATGAGAAGACTTATTACAAAATAAGTAGTTATCATAGCAGGCTAATAACAACTATTTGGAAAGTGCAATTGCTTTTTAAAATTTAAGGCAACATGCATTCACCCTTTACTCCAATTTTCAATGTTAATGTTTTAATGTTAATGATAATAGAAAATCATAGCAGCAATTTGAAAAAAAGTAGTAAAAATCTTAGTAGAAAATCATAGTAAAATCATATCATTTTAAAAATTAATAGCGGTAGTAGATGAATTGATCAGTCATCAATTAAAATAATAGTGCAATACTGTAACCTGTACTTGTGCAATACTACTAATAAAACTAATCAACATGTCAAAAAGAATATACAAGAATGCATACATAGAAAGTATCTTAAAGAAAATTAAAAAACAGAGGAGAATTAAAATAGATTATAATTAGACAAGCATTTCCATGTTCTTGTTTGGCATATAATTTGATCCAAAGAAAGATAACTATCACCTGATTACATTTAGTTGAAGTATCATCCATGTTGAAGCAATATTGATTTTGGTGAATTTCATAAATCTTTTCACTAGAAACCCATAGTACTATTTGTTTATTCTACTACTATGCAAATGGATCTAACTATACCTACCTGAACTATTATTTCCTGCCAACATGGTTGGACTAACAGAAGACCTTCCAAGTCGGCTAGACACAAGTGATGGTCCTGGTGTTCCATCCCATTCCTGAGCTTTTATTGGCTCTCTGGAAGATGACCCATGATGACCTCCTTTTTCTTTGTTTTCCAGCTTTGGTAATGGTTCAGTACTGTGACTTCTGATCTTTAGTTCCTCTAATGGTTCTGCAAAATATGCAAAGTTCATATTCCATTACAAAGTGCAAATTAATTGCATCTGTGCACTACTTTTTCCCAGGTCAGCAAGCTACTGACAGCTTTACTGTCAATGTTCTGTACAAAAGACCCTAATAAGAAAAATATTTAAACAAATTAATGAAGAATTATAGTAATATGAATTGCTTCATATTACTTTTGACCTATTTGGATGGAAAGACTGTAGGTAAAGTTAGAAATCTATTTATTTTATTTATTTTGTATCCTACCTTTATTATTTTCTTTACAAATAATTCTAGGTATGCTCAAATATTTCATGAAATCATCTTGTGAGTATAACTCTTATGTGCATTTTCTCACTGATATATTACATTCAAGCTGAGGTCAGTTCCTGATAGTATTTCCATGCCACCCACTGTGAATATCTTCAGAATAATTTTCATTATACAAGTTGTTTACTCTAAGTGAAGCACAATAAATATTAACTAAATTTGCATTAAGCTCATATCAAAAACAACAAGATGCCTCACCAATGGGAAGACTCAGTCATGAAAAGAAATCAAAGAAATGGGACAGTGAGGAAAATTCTACAGTGATCAGGTTTCCAAATTTCTACTGATACACTGTTAGAATAGAGTCTCCTTTTTATGTCTGCTATTCACATTGATAGTAGGGGTGAAAAGTAGCATGTAATTCAGATGCAACCCTGACTAAACATAACCACAAAATAAAAAAACTGAAATGTTGCTTAGTTGAAATTATATTTAGATTAATAATTTTAAGCTGTGAATTAACAGCCTCAAATATTCTTTAGCACCTTTCCCCTTATAGATCAATGCAGTGAAAGACAGAAATCTTTACAGGTATCTCATCCCATGAATGACTTGCATGCTTGCATCTTGTACTATACAATATTTAGCTATAAAACAAATAAGTACATTGTTTATACTGCAAAATAAAATCCAATATTGTTTTACATTCTTCTCATGTTTAGAAGATCTAGTATAGTATAATTTAGTATAAAATTGATGAATTCTGGCTTTATAGAAAATTTACCATTGCTTCCTATAAGTCAGAGGAAGATAACCATGTTTTAAAACCACAGCCTTATGAAAAAAAATCAGAAGCATTCAATGTGGAAAAAACACTTTAGATAGACGCAGTAGCACCATTATATAATCTCATAAGGCTTCTAGCTGTCTGTATACCACCACAGAACAAGCTGTCAAAGCAGGATGCATTTTTTTCCATCTCTCAATCCCTCCATTGGAGTTGCTCATAATACAAACAGCAAAATACAATTGTAATGAAGAATTGATACCAATTATAGGTAAAAAGGATGAGGAGATACAAGAAAGGTAGTGTTGTGGCTCCATCACCACCTGCTGATCTGGCAACTGACACGGACTCAGATGAAGACCTGGAGTCAGTTGCTGACAGCATGCCAGAGGTGGCTGGCCCTCCCCGTGAGCCAGCAGGAGATCGTAAGGGCTGACAGTAGTGGGGAGGAGCCCTTGGCTGACACAAGAATGAGGCATGTCATGAGCAGGCAGCTGCAGTGTCAGACACACTGAAGGAGGAGAGACTTGGCTGCAGCTGACCACTAATTGTGCCACACTCTGGAGGGGTTAAGAAGAGTGTGGCTGAGCCTTGTCCTTTGCAGAAAACAATGTTTGTAGAATTTGATTGGAGAACTCTTGGGCTGTGAATTGGTTTGGATGGCTTCCAGTATTCCCTCGTCGGCTCTTGTACTCATGCCCAGTACCTATCCCCTGCTGATGTATGTCCTTTGGCTCCACTTTCAGTTCCCTGTGGATTCTGCTTTAAGAACAGCTCTTTGATTTTAAACTGCTCAAAATGCTGGGGGCTTGCTCTTTCTGTGTTGATTTTGGTTACAGAGCAGAAGAGAACAGAACAGGTACAGAAGCATGGCTCAGATTGGAAGCCGTAATGTTCAGGAATCAGTAAAGAAGCATTTATATGAAATCTGTGATACCAGAGTTAAGAATATTCTATTCAATGATTCTATTCCAAACAATACTAGCTACCAATTCAGAACACTGATGTAGTTTTTCTCTAATTCTTTGGATAAAATACTGCAAATACTGTTAACAGTATTAACCAATTCTGTTTATTTGAGGTCACTGCTATGCAGACATGCAGTTTGTCTCCAACAGGACATTTAATATAATTACATAACAAACTTCCCTTCTCAGTTTATTTAAAAACTAATGGAGCTACAAGGAAATAACCAGCCCAAATGGATCTGTAGTCCATCAAAGTTTATTCTTTACCTGCATAATATTGTGCAAAATATTGTAAAAAATATTTTGTAACAAAAATGTTCAAAAATAAGGCTTTAAAATCACCAAAACCTTTAAAAAAAAGCCTTTAAAAAATAAAACAGAGAAAACCATTTAGAGAATATTATTGCTTGTATGTATAGTGGTGAATTCATTTCTTGATTTAATATACTTTGACAAATGGGAAAAGATAATTTGTTTTGCCCAAAGTTTGAAATCTCTTGCTTCATCTAAACCCGTATTTGTAATTTGTCTCCTTGTGGCCTTTTTGTTTTTAGTTTTACAAAATAAGTTTAATAATTTTTAACTGAAATGGAGCAGCAAGCACTTAATAACCAAGTACATCCATCCACATTCAGGACTTACAGTATCTCCCTGTAGTTTTACATATTTATCACTTCTATTCCAGAATTAGAATAACTAAAACTATTTGCGAGTACTTGCTGTTCATGAAACACAAACCAAGATTTCAATTTTCATCCATGATTCATCCATGTTTTGTAGAATTTTTACAAATTCCAATAAGGAAAAAACTGAAATAGGAGGAGATGAAATGAAATGAAATGAAATGAAGACTGCACCTCAATTGACTGTTAAAACTCAGAAATGGGACATTTTTTCTTTCACTTGGTTATAATAAGTGAAAGCCTTTGAACTTTATGCAAAGTAGAAATTCCATACTGTGGTTCCATCAGGCATCACTGCCTTCCCAAGATTTTGTTGCTGCTGTTGCAGTAGCCTTTATGTTATGGAACTCTGTATCTGAAGGATTTTATGACCTCTTGCATTTCCAGCAGTCTATTCAGTAGGGAAAACACATCTGTTAGGATGTACATTTGAAAGTTGGCTTTTCTTTTCTAATGCAGTTTTTTTCAGTCGCCCCCACCCCCATTTTCTTCTTATTTTATTGTATGTATCCCAGAGTTTACATACTAGGGCAGGTTATGAAAATTGCAAACCAATGAACAAACAAGCAGAGTTTAGTATAAAACTAGATCTAAGCCTTTTAAACCAGTTCTCATAATTATAACTCCTTATTTATGGGCAAAGAAAAGGACACTGCCCCCATTTTTTGTAGGTGGACACACTACTAATGTAGATTTATCTCCCCTCACTTTTTAAAATTGCTAAAAGGTAACAGGATTGAAAATCTGAATTCCTCATTGCTGAGGGAAAAATACAATTCACCCCAAAAGGGAAAAAGAAAAATGAAGAGCATTTAGAGAAAATTCTGCAAAACAGGCTTATTTTTCCCCCCAAGTAGAATGGAAAAATTAAAGTATCAGACTTTTTTTTTAAAAAAAAAATGTCTCTTAGTGAATTTTGACTTAACTCTGCACAATAACAGCAGGCAGATACATCAGAGCTGTGGGAATGCTTTATCTAAAATTCTTATTATTCAAATGAATATACTCTACCTGATTGATCTGGAACAAGCTTTCCAAGAAATTATTAACTGATATAATGTTATTGTTATAAACTGCAGAATAGCTTTTTAGTAAGCAAAGAAGGTATAATTGAAGCATCCCTAAATGAGGGCAATTCTCAGCTAGCCTTCTCTAAATAATCCACAATGTATCAGATAACAGCGCTTGTATTATTCATTCATCTTTCCCTGCTGTCTGTTATAAATTCAAATATTTCAACACTCATTTTAGCAGAAAGCACTATTTTATGTGAGGATATATGTGTCTTAACTAGCTGTGCTTCCAAGCAATGCTGCTTCATAACAAGGTCAGCCTATTTGAGGCTTCATCCTATCAGACTGACCAATCCTTTAGCTTTATAAACTGTAAATCACTGCCCTTCCACACACAACCTATTAGCATTGTCTTGGAAACGAATTCATACAAGCATTTATTATTCAGCACCTCACTGAGTGTCTTAGGTCATGGATTCTAGAAGGCAAAATAGCTTCTTCTGGGTCAATGGAATGAGGGCTGTTGCTAAAAACACATTGTAAGCCGCCCTGAGTCTTCGGAGAAGGGTGGGATATAAATGGGATTAAAATAAATAAAAATAAATAAATATCATGATTTTGTATGAGTCCCCTTTGCACGTCTGTCTTTCCTTACCTATACAGTAATGTATTTGTAGTTGTTCTTAGATCTTCACTAAGCTTTTTCTCCAGCTATCCTGACTTCTTTGTGATTTTCTTTTTTAAAAAGGATATTGTTAGCAATTGTGCTTCTGGAAACCCCTTTTAAGGATTTCAACAGCTTTTAAACTCATTTTCCAATTGAAATCCTTAAAAGGGGTTTCCCGAAGCACAATTGCTAAGAAAAAAACACACCACTTTTTTGTTGTTGATGGTCAGTTTTAGATTCTCTTAAAAGATGATCTGCCTTATATTAGAGTCACTTTGCCTTATTGTTCTTATTATTTCCACTTCTTCAACTAAATCTGAGCCATCGATTGTATCAAATATACCCATTGTATCAAATACACTCAGGCATAGCTGATTCTCTTGTGTCTTCTACTTTTTGAAGGAGAAAGTTGTCAGCAAGGAGAGTCAAGAATTTCCTGGAAGGATAATCTATGCGGATCATTTCTCCAAAACAGATGTCAGGGTAAAGCTTTTCACTATTACAATTTCATTTCTTTGTAAAGTCTGCATTATCACCATTTTCTCCTTTGTTAGGCAAGTAATAATAGACATCAACAATACTATTGCTTTTATTTGTTCCTTTACATATAATATGATATCCCAGATATTCTCAACAGCAATGCAAATATAATCATTTGAATTTCTGGGTAGGAATCCAGTATATTTACTATGAATGTTAATTAAAAATTAGAATGAAAATTTACAATGTCTGTTTCAAAGGCTGGGTACGCAAACAGGATGGAGGGCGAGTCTCCAGCTGGTTCCTACTATGCTTTCCTGCCACCTAGATACTTCATATGTGGCACTCAGTCTTTGAGTGGATTCTTAGATTCTTCCTATTCCCTGCCATGTGCTGTCCCATCTCTTCTCTATTTATAGACTAAACCAGCTGTGGCTGCTACTAACTCCATCTTATCAGTCCACCATTATTTACATCAAGTAGCATACAGCCCCTCCTCAAAGAACTTAAGTGTACTTAAGTTGGATTGTCATTTTCTTATATCTACAATGCATTATAAATGACCATTGTAATGGAATAATAAGAACAGCTCTTTCATATATAATGCAGTTTGATTATAATGTTGAAGAACTTTTGAATTCATTAGCAAATTGGCAAAGATCTACACAGCAGCTGCAAATCAAATTTGCAATTCAATAACACCCAAATGCATACATATTTAAAGAAAAATGCTGCTCAATAAATTGATAGCTAGTGCAATAGTGTGGCCAACAACACAGACTTAGATCATGGTCTCTGGTTCAGTTCCCTGCTATATCACAGAATTGTGGGTGAGCTTGGATTAATCAAACTTTTTCAGCCCAATCAAATGAAATAAAATTAGGGTTTTTTCCAAGTTTTATCTGAAGCTACATCTTCACTACATAAATATTGATAGTGAAAAGTAGAAAGCATTTCAAAAAGATAGGTGGAATTGGACCCATATCTTGGGGGGGGGGGCATTTTTTACAACATTTTTGGAATTATCTAACTTCCTTTCGTTTCTTCTTTTTTATTGCTGTAAGCCTCCTAGAGTAGCCCCATGGCAAGATAGGTGGCAAATAAATTTAACAAACAAATAAATGTCAAGAAACTGTTAAAAAAGACTATGCCCTCATGGCTAAAGAGGTATGAGAGAACCTAAGGCCTAATGATTAATTTTGTTTATATACGGTATGTAGTTACTTCTATCTACTGAAAATGACAAAAATCAACCTAAGAAATTATGCAAAATATTCAGGCTAGAATTCTGAATGAAAGGCCATAAGACCCCTCCACTAAAATTGTAGTCTCTATGGGGAATTATTATTTGCAGACATTTTCCGATCAGTTGCTAGTGAATAAGAAATAATGGAAACAGCTCAGCTAGTAAAATCCTCAGCACATGCTTGCTCTTAATGCAGTAATGGAACAAGGCGACTGTATGAATAGGGAACATGAGGGCCACAAGTACAGGAACAGATGATTATGCTAAGGCTATGGCTTGGGAAAACAGGAACGGGGGTGTGTGGGGCTAATCTAATTATGCCATAGGGTACGTTACTTAAAATAAGGGACAAATCTGCTGATGGCTGATAGACATTGCAAATGCAAGCTAAGCAATATTAATACACATTGATAAGATCATAGGAGACCTAAGAGATGTTGGCTTAAAGTAGGTTTATAGAGAAGTACCTATAAAAACTGTACTGTTACAGGAGTGGTCTGTGCACAGATCTAGTGGCTGTGATTCTTTTGTGTTCTTTTTCTGCGCAGAATAAAGCTTTTGCTAATCTCCAACTTTGTGTGTGGTTTATTGGGCATTGCATAAAAAACAGAACTGGTTTCTGGGATAACATTTTAATGAAGAAAATCTTGTTTCTAAGCTTGTGAGAGCGACTACATGATGCAAAGAATTAACAAATGAATACTAGTCCATTTCAAATGTAACTTAGGCTCTCCTGTGTTCAGGTAGTCAGGTTCACTAGAACTTTGCAGGATGGTTCTTGATGGAAAATCTATTCATTTTTATCTCTGCTTGGTCGATGTATTTAGAACCTATATATTGGCTTATACTTATGAGCTACAACCATCCAAGTGTAGAATCCAGTTTAACCAATTGCACCCCCATGTTCAATACCACCAGTTATTCTACTTCAGTATGTTTTAGCTACCTATGACCCTATGACCATCTTTCATTCCTGAATGTTGTTAATGGTATATAAACTGGTTTTTTTTGGGGGGTGGTGGGGGTGGTTCCCATACAATTTCATAATTTCAAATTCAACCTTTGCTCATGAAATTTCAAATTACATGGGTTAAATTTTTTCCCCAGGTCTCTAGGATTCTGGCTGTGAAATAGGCATTTAAGAAACTCATTTTGCCAGAAAAGTAAGCATATAATGAAAAGATATAGTTTACTGTTTGAGTAGAGAGGAGTTCTTTTCTGTCTTTAAAAAAATGTATATGGAGACTGGTAATTTTTAGAAAGTGAATATAGGACAAAGGAAAGTCTCATTTAAATTAAATCTCTGTTTATTTGGAAAGTTTTAAATTTGCTTAAAATAGTTTAAAAATATATTGGTTAGTGCTCTGATATACACCAGAATATATTTTATTAGCAATGGATTTATTTTCCTATTAATAAAACCTATTTTAGTAACATTTTCTGTCATATAGACCCATCATTTCTTTACCAATTCATTCTAAATATTGATAAATATTGTGATATGCTCCTTTTTCTATTTCTCGCTTTTATACACACACACACACACACACACACAAATTGCTTTGTTATTATTCATTATTCAAAATCCAGATTTGATTGCATCCCACAAAATCACAAATCTGGTGTTCTACTAATTACTGTGCATTTTAACCTTGAAACACACACACACACACACACAAACACACAAATGAAATGTGATTTTTTTTTTACATGATAGACTGCAAGCTGCCAAGTTACTGTACAAAGATGAAATATTTTTCAGTGACTCATTCTTTCAGTTTGCCTCTCTCTTCTCGTACACTTCAATATAAAATCCAGCATTTTTGCCTCTCTCATGGTTGACTGGTTTGAGTGGATCTTAACATAAAAAGGGACCTTGTCTAGTTCAACTCCTTGTTCAGGCAAGAAACCCTCTATCATTTCAGACAAGTGGTTGTCCAATCTCTTCTTAAAAACCTCCAGTGTTGTAGAACCCACAGCTTCTGGAAGCAAGCCATTCCACTAATTAATTGTTCTAACTGTTAGGAAATTTTTCCTTACTTCTAGGTTGGTTCTTTCTTGGTTAAATGCCATTTATTGGTTCTTGTTCAGATGCTTTGGAACACTGCTATCATGTCACTGCTTCTCTGTCTTTTCATTAAACCGGACATATCCAATTACTGCAACCATTCTTCATGCTTCTAGTCCCTAATCATCTTTGTTGCTCTTCTCTGTACTCTTTCTTGACTCTTAACATCAACCAAAACTGGATGCAGGTTTGATTTTGTGACAGGAAGAATAAATGATAGAATTAATGTATAGCAAAGTAAAAATATTTATATTTTATATACCAAAGTTACATGTTCCCTTTCTGCATCACCAATTTAAAAAAAATAAAAATCAGTAGTTGGTGGGATGCAATAAACCTTGGCTTGAGGCATTCAAATAACAGTACTAAGCTAGGTCACCAAACTAACCCATATGGAATAGTGAGGCAACTTTCTACATTTGCAGAAGAAGAACAGGAGTGAGAAATTTATAAAAGAAAAAGATGTCGCCTTATAACATATAAATCATTTAAAATTTGGCTGCAATTCTACAAATAACACCAGAATGCACAGTTTATTGAGCTCAGCATGTCTTCTGTGCTATTTTTTTCTGTCCAAAAAATATACTTTATTGCTGGTTGCTTTTTAAACTACAGAATTAGAAAATAAACTCTCAAAAATATGTCTAGGCTCTATTGCCTTCAAGATAGCTCAAAGTCATTCATAAATGGTTTTATAGGATCTCCAGGGAATAGTATATCAGACATACTTACTTTGTAATACTATTAAAGACTTAGTGTTCAATTCCTATTTGCACTTTATTCATTTTTACAACAATCTATACCAGAATTCTCTCTGACATGGAGAAGATAATCAGAAACAATATAATATAAAAGACTGGGGTACTTTTTATGTTTGCTGTGTTCTTTGTGCATTCCTGCTTTCTTTCAAATTAACTCTGCCCACCCACCCCAATCTAATCTGATTTTGAGGACAAAGACCTCCAAATCTAAAGAAGCAATTAAGCCTCAAGCCATTTTAAAGATGCCAGTCCTTAAATTTATTTATTTATTTACTTGCTAAAAAGCATCTTAAGATGCAATGGTTTCTTTTCATGGTTTCATTAAAGTCAAAGTTTAAAATTATATTTAAGCATTTTAAAACTGCAAGAAGAAAACAAGGAAAGATGACAATTGAGTAATGGTAACTCAGTGCCTGCTTAATATTTCAAAACAAAACTGGCAATCCTTCAAAAAAATTAAAAAAAACCCCACCACCCCTCTGCTTATAAGCTAAGCTACATGATTGATTAAACGTGTAGCTACTTTCTCTGATTCACTTTGGATGACAGTGTAAATCCACAGGAGCCAGGTTCTGATCAAGAACACTTGCATAGATAATTTCTGCCCACCCTTTGCTTTCAAAATCCCTATCAGTATTGGGAGAAATGTTTCTTGTGTATGTTTGTATGTGCATCTCTGTGTGCCTTTTAAAAAACAAAAAAACAAAACTTGGTTTAGAAACATTTTTTAACGTCTTCCAAATATTTTATTTGTTTCTCATTCTTTTCCAGGTCCTTCTTGTACTTGGTGTCATCATACAGGCTGTCAGAAAATCCACACAGTTGAAATAAACAGATGTGGGTTTATTAATTTCCATATATGAATGAAACGCTTTGTTAATCAGCAAAATCAAAATAACATCAGCAAAATCAAAATAAAATTGTCACCCCCCTTTTCCCTTTTAACTTCCCTTCACTATGCCTATAACTGCCCACCCCTTTGCCCCCAGTATATTCTCGATGCTTCCTTGTCTCGTGGCTTCTGAGATTTTTCAGCTTCTTCCCCCCCCACCTCGCGTGCCAGAACCACGTGCTGAAAATCTGCCCAATGAATGATAGAGGGAATCCTCTCAGTTGGCTGTATTACGTGAGGGGCGACTTTCTTCCGTGCGCCAGAATCATGCTCTGAAAAACCGCCTGTCTGATGAAAAGGGAAATCTCCCAGCTGGTTGTATGACATATGGGGCATTCTCCGCCCATCGCCGCTGGAACCAGCGAGTAGTGGGTGTGGCGATCGTCAGAAGAGAACGCTGTAGGTGGGTTGTCTTTGGAAGCCATCAGGAGATGTTGGGCTGATCAGGATAGTAAGGCCTGACACTTGGAATTTATGTGTGGACATGTATTTATGGGATCCCCATTGATTCCCATTGTTTGTAAATAATATATCAATGTTCAGAAATCAGGTTTATGAATTCAGAGAAATTCTTGAAATAGATGGTTTTTTTCAAATATTTTCCATTTGATAATATATCAAATAAATGAAACTTTTTCATTTTAACATGAGCCAAATAATTTCATTACTATCGAAATTCAGTTGGGGAATACCTGCATTAAGGGTGAACAAAAATCTGAATTTCTGACAGCTTTAATTTATATCACAATCTATGTTAATTCTGGTTTATTATATATTATATTTTTTAAAAATGAAAAGAGAATACATATGCATTGCCTTGTGAACATTTACTTTAAACAACATTTTTTTGCCTAATACTCTTAAACTGAATTTTGCAAAAATGTGTATATAGTATATCATGAATATTTTAAATATATGAAACTTTACTTTCGGACTATTAGAGATCCAGCTCATGTTAGAAAGGGATGTCAATATGTATGTGAGATTCAAGTTTCACTGTTTGACATTTCATAAAAAAAAGTTATTGAAAAAGAATAATAAGTAACACTTACTTTCTGCAGGCTCTTTAGATCTTCTTCCACTGGAAGATTTCCTCAGTAAGCTTCGTCCTGAGGTAAAAAGGCTGGTTAATTCCTCCAGAGGACTAGTTGGTGTTCTAGAACGTGAAGTACTCTGTGATGATGACCCGTAGGTATTGACAGAGGCATTTACCATTTTCCCTCCTTCTTGCAATATGTTTCTGGCAGTAGAATGAGGCACTGATGGAGAACTTCTTGAGAGACTTCCTGAATGTACAGAATCATAAGGAGGAGGTCTTTTGAGACTTAAAGGAGTAAGTGACCGACCCATACTCACAGGAGAGGGAGAGGCCGAGTGGCTTTTGGAATAGCCATGGGGAGACTGTGTTCTGTATAGGGTAGAAGGGTGAGGAGGTGAAGAGGAGTGTCCTGGAGTACTAGTTCCATGGGAAGCTGTCTGGTCTTTCTCTAGTTTTTGATGACTTGGAGTATGAGGTGGCAGTGAGGATGGCGAAGCTCCAGTTTGCGGTTTAATATAACACACATTTTCTAAGACGGGAAGCTTTGTGACTTCCAATGGTGTTAAAGGAGATTCATCAGAATTTGGGGAACATTGCACTGGTGCAGGTGGGAATACCAAGAGTGGTGGTCTATGAGAAAGCAAATTTGGAAATGGTGGTGGGATATCACAAATCATACCTTTGGGGGTGGATGGCACTGAGGACTTGGTGAAATCAAGGTCAGGCACTGTGGGAGTAGCACACTGAGAGGAACAGCTGTGATGGTCAAACTCACATGGACACTTTGAATCTTGGCCTCCATCCTCAAAGATGGGATATTTCATTTCTTCATATACTGCCTCATTTTGATCTTCCTCATCTTTTTTGAAGTCTCTTAATATATTTCCAACCATTTCAATATAAACTGGCTCTTCTTCCTCTGTATCTGGAGCAGGACTGCTGACTTGGGTCAAAGAAGCATCTCTACTTAGCACAGACTTTATGGAGCCATGCTTTTTAATATAAGTTTCATCAAAAGATGCACTTAGTTGAGTGTTTGGATTCCGCTTTGGCTTTGGGGGAGGAACCTTCTTTGTGTATTCATCACTGTGAGGCCTTGGCTTGGTGGATACTATAAGGCAAAGACAATACACATCAATCAATACACAGAATACACAGAAAATTAATGAAAACATTGTGCATTTTCAAAATACTTGCTGGAAAATGCCTATTCTGTTTTGATGATTGATCCTTTATGTAACTTCTCCAAAATTATCTTGTGTGCTGAAGTATATATTTAATGAAACATAGTGGAAATAATTCACAAGTTTACTGATTGCTTAGATTTGGCCATGTTTAGCTGAAAATGATATTGTCAGTTCATACTTTATGAACATAAGAACAATCATATGGTATCATCCATGTATCCATCTAGTCCAGTATTCTGTTCTATACTGAACAAGCAATGGAAAGAGTACACGCACTTAAGATCAATTCTGACTCAGCCAATTTCCCCCAGTAGCATCCTACTCACCCCCAATCCCCCATGTAATAATTTAAATGTCGTGTTAAGAACTGGAGAACATAAAAATCTTATGTATTATCTTGTTATTTGAATTATTCCATTTTTTTTCTCAATAAGGCACAGAGAACATCATGAACATGTGCCTAAATAGATCATTTTTACAGAAGTGAACATAATTTTATCTGTAGTATGACCTAATGTTATTTTTCAAATATTTCTAAATCATTTCCACTCATAACTTACGCTGATGGGCTAAGTTAATATCTAAATACATTTTATTATATCCCCAGACAGTTAATCAAAGGGATTGTTCAATCATGGTCAGCTTTAGGGCAGAACTTGAAATTAGTAGGGCATGCCATTGTTTTTATATTAGACACATGTGACGAATTTGTGCAAAATCAGCATACATTTGAAAGTAAATGGAAAGGGTAATTCAGAATCAAGATTTTGTAGCAGGAATTGGTAGTTCTTTACTAAGAATTAACTAGTATATGTTTTTTCCCTTGATGAAGAAGATATTTTGCTTCTCATCCAAGAAGTTTCATCAGTACTGTTTGAACTGATGAAGTTAGAACTGATGAAGCTTCTCAGATAAGAAGTGAAACATCTTCTTCCTCAAGCAAAAACATAGTCCAGTTGCCTTTTGAAAAAGCACCTTTGAAACAACCATGACCTAGATAACTAAGAATCTCCATAGCCATTATTATTATTATTTATTTGATTTTTATACCGCCCTTCTCCTTACGGACTCAGGGCGGTTTACAGCCATATTAAAAACAACAAAA
>JANHFR010003731.1:650568-662231 GCA_032468015.1 Mimophis mahfalensis
GCCAGCACTGCCTGGCTGACAGCACCCGGTGGAGACTGACTGTGAGTGCGAACTGGGCAATGGGGGGTTGACACTGGCAGAAGGTGCTCCCGCAAGTACCCTTGTCCATTGCCATTTGGACTTTGTAGGTCATAACCAGGACCTTGAAGCACACCTGGAAGACAACCGGTAACCAATGCAGCTCGCGCAGGAGGGGAGTAACATGGGAATATTGAGATACTCCCATCACCACCTGAATGGCCGCATTCTGGACCAGCTGGAGCCTCTAGGTGAACTCCAAGAGCAGCCCCATGTAGAAGGCATTGCAGTAGTCGAGGTGAGAGGTGACAAGGGCATGCATTTCTGTGGATAGGGCATCACAGTCCAGGAAAGGGTGCAACTGGTGCACAAGGTGAACCTGCACAAAAGCCCCCCTGGTCATGGCTGCCAGATGGCCTTCTAATGACAGCCGCAAACCCAGGAGGACACCCAGATTAAGCGCCCTTTCATAATCCACATGAAGATAACATGAAGAAGAAAGGAAACACCTTCAGATTTGCAAGATTCATGTTACTGTAACTCAGTGTTTCTCAACCTTGGCAGCTGCCAAGGTTTAGAAACACTGCTATAGCTACTTTAATAACAATGGTTTCAGAATTTATGACTTCTCCGTTCAGACTTATATGTTTGTTTTGGGTCTCATTTGATTTTGGTCTCGTCTGTCCTATATGACTGATACAGCAAATGTGTTCCTGGCAATTCAAAATTGTGTACACTTATTATACTACTGCTTAAAATTTTAGAAGGCAAGATATTAGAACAGTGACTGCTAATGCAGTCTATTTATCAGCTATGGGAAGTCTTCTAGGAAATAGGATGCATATACCTAAGTATTTTAGTTCCCTTATAAATCTATTACATGTAAAACCATTAAATGTAAATTTAAATTTATTACATGTAAAACCTCCTGCTTCCCACCATTCTTACTTGACCCTCTTAATACCACTCTTTTCTTCAAGACAAGCTTTTAGACAGAGAGATTGAAATAAGATTATTGATTTTGTAATATTCTGATTTTCATTGGACTGACTGTTTTGACCTAAATATACAGGTAGTTGACTCATAACTCATTGACCCCGGAATTTTCATTGCTAAATAAGACAGTTGTTAAGTGAGTTTTATCCCATTTTACAAGGTTTCTTTCCACAGTTGTTAAGTGAATCACCACAATTGTTAAGTTAGTAACATGGTTGTAAAATGAATCTGGCTTCCCCACTGACTTTGCTTGTCAGACGATCACAAAACATGATTACACGGTCCCAAGACATTACAACCATTGTAAACATAAGCCAGTGGCCAAATGTTTGGATTTTGATCATATGACCATGAGGTCATATGCAACAGTCATTGTAACCTTGAATGGTTACCAAATGAATGTATGTAAGTTGAGGATTTCTTGTAGAGAAAATACTAAAAAAAAATTCTACAAAAACAAAATCATGTGAAAAACTAAACACATTTTCAAATTTGTCGTGTAAAAGCATACCTTTTGCAGATTAAAACGTTCTCTGGACTTTATTAAAAACCAAGATAAAGTTTAATGATAACCATAAGAGAAAGCAGAATAAAATAGAACCTGTTCCACTTGCCTGTTTCTATTTAAATAAGCTCTAAGTCAGCCAGCTCTCTTCTTGAGGCAGCCCCATTAACAAGCTAATGTTCCACTTGTTTTGTTTAGGAGAATGTTATGAATCTTTGAATCCTCTTAAGATAATAGCCAACTATATCAATGAATATGCTGAAACTGCCACCACTAAACGAAAAAAAAAAAAACAGAATGCAAATTTTGCAAACCAATTAACCTTCTTACAATTAAAAACATCTCTATCTACTCGTGCACCCATTAGTGATATTCTAGTTAATGGTCTGTCAACATTTCTATTAGATCTTTTCTCCCCACTCCTTTATTCCCGCTGCTGTTTAAAAATCTCCACTAATCAGCTTGGAAAAAACATCCCTGTGGATTTACAAGACACCTCATACAGGCTTTCAAAGAGCTGAATGTGGAGGCACATAATTACAATTCATTGCCTACATATTTTTAAAGTAATGAATTCAGAAATTTGCTGAGCAATTTGCTGGTTGAATTTATCTCTTGCTTTTCTCCCCATTAGAACAGACCATTTAAATATCTACCTTAAATTAAAATCACCTGTGCATTGTTTATTTATTTACTGCAGTAATAACAAAAAACTCCATCACTACTTCCTAGCTGCAGCAAACAAACATACCAGGCTACAACATGAGATGTATACAATCACCCACTGATTTTCATGGTTGATTAGCTCTCCCTAGTCATACATTACCATCCTCTGTACACTTATGTAAGAATAAATCTTGTTCAGTTCACTGGATCTAGTCCTGAGTAAGGGTAGTTAAGAATGTCGCCTATGTCCAATTCACTGTAGTGCACTATGTTGCTTTTTGATGCAAGATAGTTTTGAAAGCTCAGTTATATTTTTTCAAGCAAAACATGAATAGAGAAGGAAAACATTGATTATAAAATATGTGATTAGAAGATTTAAGTTCTTATTATTTGGGGATAAAATGGCCTGATATTAGCCCTAAGATTTCAGAGCTAATAGCAGATGTAGCCAATTCTTTTTCCCAAGTGGCCAATGAGAAACTTAGGCTGTTGTGGAGAGCTGCCTCTGCCACCACCCCTGCTGACCTTCAAGATATTAGTTCTCTAACACCTTAGGACATGGCTCTCACTGGACGTTGATAAACAACAGTTTGCCTACAGGGGAAATAGGTTGACAGATGACGCCATAGCTACTCCTTTACATTCTGTAGTGAACCATCTGGAGAAACCCAGAAACTGTCAGGTTGCTTTTCACTGACTATAGTTCGGCCTTCAATACCATTCTGCTGAGCATCCTTATTGAAAAGCTGACTGATTTGGATTTTTCCTCTTCCATCTGTGACTGGATCAAGGACTTTCTGAGGATCGGCCAGAAACAGGGAGGGCTGAGTCTGTCATATCCACTTCCCTGAAGCTTAGCACTGGCTTCCCACAGGGCTGTGTGCTCAGTTCCTACCTGTACACATTGTACACACATGATTGTATATCATCTGACCCATCCTCTGTGATCATTAAGTTCACAGATGAAACCACTGCATTAGTTGTGGCTCAGCAGTGTGCTGCAGATATGGCAGCTGATTCCAACTCTGAGAGAGACCTGGAGCCAGAGTCAGATGGAAGGGACGAACTGATTCCTGATTCAGTGCCTGTGGCTGGGCCGTCCACTAGTTATCAGGAGCTTTCAGCTTCTGATAGCAGTGGAGAGGAGGCCCTGATTAATGGAAGGACATGCAGGCACTTGAGAAGGCAGCATGGAAGGGATAAAGCTGAGCTACAGCTGACTGGTAATTGTCCACACCCCATGGGAGTTAAAAGGGGTGTGTCTGGAAACAGACCTCCACAGAGAACAACTGAGAGATTTGGAGTGTCATGGTTTGCCTTGTTTCTCTCGTGGTTTGCCTTGTTTCCTGGGATTTCTGGTTGAGTATTCAGTCTCTCTAACTGGTCTCTGTGTTTGTGTTCATCTGTATTGATGTTCATCTGTGAGTTATTACTTCCTCTTATTGGGACAATTGGCATTTTGCCCAGAAAAGTGTGGAGGCTTGCCAGACGCTTCTGGCAAGTTGTGAAATGTACAACTTAATATACAACTGGACAAATAAAGACTCTGTGCTTTTAGGAAAGAGTCTTGATCCGGATGTTTCAGGCCTGGAACATAACAGTGTTGGGTCTTACTACAGGTGAATACAAACAGCATACAGGGGGGTGGTTCAAAAAATATCCACCTGATGCTTAAAAAACAACCTGCAACTGAACATCAGCAAGACAAAGTGTTAGACTTCAGGAGGAAGAGAGAGGAACCTGCCTCACTTTACATCAAGGAGGACTGTGTGTAAAGAGTTTCCTCCTTTAAATTCCTGGGAGTCTACCTTGGTGAAGATTTCACCTGGAAAAGCAATACAACCCAGGTGGCCAGAAAGGCCCAAGAAAGACTCCATTTCCTCAGGGTCTTGTGAAAAAACATAGTGGAACAACATCTGATACTTCCTCCTACCGGTCCATGATAGAAAGCATCCTCATTTACTGCATTATGGTGTGGTATGCTGGCTTGACAGCCACAGATAGAAAGACACTACAGAGGGTGGTAAGCATAGCTCCAAACATCGTGGGCTGTCTCCTGACACCACTAGACAACATCTCTAGGGCTTGTTGCCTTCCAAGAGTGAGGAAAATCCTCAGGTCAGCACTTCTTTATTTTCCTACTATCAGGAAGCAGATATAGAAGCATAGGCAGCCTCACAAACAGGCTGAATAATAGCTTTTATCCATGGGCTGTCAGACTCCTTAACGGGAAATAACATTATAACAACATAGTACAAGTGACTTGTGGGGCCGATGCAATGTGTAGTAAGGTCACATGGTGCAATAGGACTGTGTTTGTCAGTAGGATTCAATAGGTTAAGGATTTTTTGTCTTCACTGAGTTGTATTGTGTTGAAGGGGTGTACAAAGGGAGGTTCAGCCAATCTCATTGTACACATGTTGTACTCTGACAATAAAGGTCTGAATTGGATTGAAATCTATCCACCATAACTCTGCCCTCTCCACTGCTGCTACCCTGCTATTGTCACCGATTTGTCCGCCCTCAGCAACCCCACCATTAGAACCCCACTCTTTGCCACCCCACCACTGCCACCACCTCGTCTCCCATTCCACTCCCACCACCAGGGGCCAGACTGGAATTGCCCACAGGCCAAATGTAGCCCCGGAGCTATAAAACACCCAGGTCTGGCTAATAATATGCAGTCCCCAAACATATTAATAATAAACCACACTTTCCAGATCTTTATCATGTTCAAATTCAGCACAAAATTACTATTTTGAGTATGGCTCCTGGTGGTAGAAGTGGTGATAGCGTTGGTGGCTGGGGCAGCGGGGCAATGGAGGAGATGGGGTTCTAATGGTGGGGATGGGCTGGTGGTATAGGGGGAACGAAGTAGCGGTAATGGCAGGATGGCAGCACTGGAAGGACAGTGATGGTGGTGGATGGCAGGGCAGCAGGGCAATGAATGAGGTAGTGGCAGCTCTCCACAGCAACCTAAGTTTCTTATTTGGCCCCTTGGAAACATGAATTGCCCACCTCTGCCATTAGCTCTGAAATCTTTTAACTAAACTTAAAAACAGACTAAAATTTTGAGTAACTAAATATTAAACATGCAACTTGTAAAGTGCCTTTTAAAAGCAAAAGAAATATTATGTTCATAGCTTAAAACAGAAATATGTGCTTATTGCTTGGTAACTGTTTTTTTCCTCAGTCATATTATTTGTTGAAAAGCAGGAAATCCTTTGACATCCCTAAGAGAATTCATAGGGATAGTTTGAGATAATGTAAATCAAAATCTAACTGGTCCAATTTGGCATGAGGCTGAGCTCCATCATGTTCATTTTCCTCTACTACCAATTTTGTTATTTCTATTTTTGTGCTTTTGATTTATATTACTTACTGTATCTTGGCCTGGAGAAAATGAAGTCTCATTACCCTAGATTATTCCATTTAAGTACCTAGAATGTATTTTGATCTGTTTAGCTGGATTTAAACCATCCGTCAGTTTCCTTAGATATTATCATCAGAATTACACAAGTGTGCACTTTTATAAACTCTACAATAGTATTGTTCCTGTTCTGGGATTTCATATTATACAGAAGCACTTTTGAAGCTAAGAGATTTTAACTCATATTTAACACATACCATGCAGTTGCCCCGGTCAATAATTTAACACTGGATCTATTTCTTAGGGAATATTTTTTCTTAAATTAAAGTCAACTTTTATTTAAGACATATTTTATTGATTATTATCATTGGAGAGGGCAGGACCCATAATTTGTTTAGAGCAATTGGGACTTGTAATGTTTTTAATATGAACAATCAAATTTATTTTTTCAGCGCATATTCAGGTGAGGGCATATTTCTTATTGGAGCCCATTATAGGTTGATCTGGTAGTTTCTACAATTATGATTAGCATTAAAGAAATTAATAACGTCTGAAGACTGATTTAACTTACAGGTATTTTAGGGTGACCTATTATTCTATATTCTCTAATCCTGACCTTTTTCTATGCCCACGCTCTCAGATATTTGAAGCTCTTTTTTATACTCAACTTTCTAATAATTCTTCTTGTCTTCTGTTCCATTTTTTCGGAATCCTTCTAGTGCCCAGAAATTACATAGTACTCAATATGGCATCAAATCAATGCAGAATGGGATGAAACTATTTACTTCATGACATCTGCAAATCTTCCACTAATACATCCTAAAACTGCATTTGCCCTTTTTGCAGGTACCTCAGATGATGTTTCAATCTGCACAGGAACAGCCAATTCAAATATTACTCTTTTTTCATGAGTAGTACTGCCACGCTAAATATTTACAATTTTGGACCTAAGGAACTTTGCATCTCTAATTTTCAAACCATTATTTTAAACTGTCAAGATCAAGTTATATTTTATTACTGTTTGTTAAAGAATTAGCTAATGAGTGTCAAACTCGCCGTGTGATGTTGCCTCATATGATGTATCGTGACATTGTTCCCTTCATGGAGCTGGGCTGGGCGTGGCCTGCACATAATGTATACAACTTGTGGGCTGCCAGTTTGACACCTGTGAATTAGCTATTCCACACAATCTTCACTCATCTGTAAATTTCATACAAATTATCTTCTTCTCTTTACCAAATCCTTAATAAAATGCTGACAAGGACAGAACCTAGTCTGAACGTTGTGACATTCTTCCTCATACTTTCTTTCAATTGGTGAAGTTGTTGATAAGCACTCTTTGAATAAAACTTTCAAAGCCAGTTTAATTTAATAGAATCATAAAAACTAGGGGTTGGAACAGTGCAAGATATTAATGTTCAGACTGGTTTAACTAATTAAACCAATGTAATTTTCAAGTCAGGTTTTATTTGTCATTTGACCTCCGAAGTTCTGTTTCTAAAAACCCTTAACGATGCTTTTTATTTTATTTTAGAGATAGCTAAAGGATTTGACCTTAAAAGCAGGGTTTTAGAGAATGTTTAAGCTATGTTTTAATTTAGGCTTTAATTTAAGGTCAAAAAAATGAGGTTTCTGAATATTGACAACAGGAGACCTATTTCTTTATTCCATTTAGTTTTCCTACTGTCACAAGTGTTAGAAATGCTCTTAGCAGCCCAATCCAAATAGCTTTCATTTTTTAGTCCCCCATGTACTCCTTTGATATCATTAACAATGAGCATAATGCCACTGTGGTCCTTGGGAGAAAAAGTTATAGACATAAAGAGCTTCTAAGAGCTATTCTACTGTGGCAAAGCAGAAATAAAGCTGAATCTAATTAATAATTCCACCAACATTTGTTTGTTTTGCCTCTGTATTCTACTTTTAAAATGAAAATTCTCCAATCATCTTACCATCAGTAGGCCCATAGAACTGAACTTAGAATATAGCCATGGAGCCAAGAATCAAATTGTAAGTAAGCAGCAGATTGTCCAACAATACTTGTTTTTGATCAAGTTGCCATTAAATACGAAAACAAAAATCAGCTATCTTTAATTTATCTTTGCTACATAAACTTTATTATTCAGCTTAATGTAGATATTTCATATGTCTAGTCTTATCTATTGAATCTGAATCTTGGTCACAATGCATGGCAGATTCAAGCTCATTCCCCAACTGCATTTAAAGTATCGTCAGATAAAGAAAATATGCATAAAACATGAAAACTCATTCAAGTCAGCTTTAACTTAGATTGTTATCTATCCTCCTGATTTAGTTGCTGTTTAAATTCACTGGGACTTAAATAGCTATCTGAAGCTATTGAAAACTAATGGAGTTTATTAATTGGCAATAACAGTTAAATGAGTATCTGTTTGTTATAGTTGTTTTTTCCTCATTTCAGAATAAGTTTTTTCTTTTAATATTCTTTTTATCATGTCAAAGATAAAAGTCTAGCATATGACCAAAACTAATATACATTCAAGATGTAAGTTTAATTTCCTTGCACAGCAAGCAACTGATATAGGCCTGGATTTAAAAAGTCAACTTCCTTATCTAGCACTAAATTAGCTATTTGCTTACCTGCAGTGTTTCCTGGAAGAAATTTCAAATTTCCAGATCAGGCTGATACACCCCTGTAGAATTATAGCTCTGACTCCAGGACACTTTTCAAGTCCAAGGTACCAACTACTTTTTCATGATAGTTCTGGTAAGCCACATGATAATCATGATGCATATGATTATATGAATATAATTATATGAATATGCACCAAAGACAAATTCCTTGTGTGCCCAATCACACTTGGTTAATAAATAATTCTTTTCTGTTCTATTGTATGATGTTTACAACTTAGATCACATATTGGGCTGAACAGATAGAATTCTTAAAAGGGACTTGCCTGGGATCATATAACATCGTATAAGTTAAGGTTGGGTGGTTGTTTCAGTGATGGTATCAGTTTTGTGTTGGAATACAATCGTAATATTTTTCCTTTGATTTATACAGCAATGTTTCCATATATAGCATTTGTGTATGAATGTCTTCCATTATAAATTAAATTGGTGATGCCATATACATATATGCCATATACACACACACTGAAGCTGTTGGGGTGAGCTTAAATGGATTCTGGGAGATGGTAGAGGACAGGAAGGCCTGGAGGAAAATTGTACTTGGGTTCGCGATGGGTCAAACATGACTTCGCAACTAACAACAAATATACATATGTACAATGAGACAAATAATAGTATAAAGAAAGCTTCTGAATTTCATCTCAAAATATATTGCTCAAAAGTCTTCCCTGTTGTTCATTTGCTGAAAAAAATACATTTTTCTAACAAATAGCACGTAACAATTCATTGCTCAAATTGAAGTCTCCTTTCAGTGCTGTATAATAATGTTTTTTGTCAAGTCTTCAACTAAATAATACACACTTATAAGAGATCTTGATAGACTGAGGATATAGCTAAGAAGAATATACTCATCCTTAAAATTCAGTAATTGGTCCAGGATCATGTTAATAACCCTGTTAACAGCAATAGTGCTTAGACTATAGAGTGCTTCATAGTGCTTTATGGCCCTCTCTAAGCAGTCCTCTCTAAGCAGTTCACAGAGTTATCACATTGCCCCCAACAATCTGGGTCCTCATTTTACTGACCTCAGAAGGATGGAAGGGTGAGTCAACCTTGAGCCAAGCTCCTTGAATGAGCAGTGGGTTAGCCTGCAGTCCTGCATTTTAACAAATGTTCTA
This sequence comes from Mimophis mahfalensis, assembly GCA_032468015.1. Classification (NCBI taxonomy): domain Eukaryota; kingdom Metazoa; phylum Chordata; class Lepidosauria; order Squamata; genus Mimophis; species Mimophis mahfalensis. The sequence continues at coordinate 659,912 of JANHFR010003731.1, forward strand.
CCATGGCTCAGTCAATAATATTATTATTATACAGTAAACAATGTTATTTCAATAATCGGATGAAAGAATAATTATATACAATTCCAAAATGATTTGTCCCACTCTTGTGAAATTGCTTCACTATGTAGGGAAGGAAGGTGTTTCAAGTAGCCAGTGGGCAAAAAAATTCAGGAGGTATACCTGGACTATATGTTCCTAGCAGGATAACCCAATGCAGTAACGTAATTCCATCTACCTACCTAAAGCAAACAAGTACCTATATTGATCAGCAGAAATATAAGAAAAGGCAGGAAGTAGATGTTTTAGTATTAATGGCAAAGGAATCATTTCATTCTTCATGGGATAAAACAATGATAAGCCATTCCAGCATTTTACCAAGAAAACCACATGGATAACAATTAAAGTGATTTACAATGAAGTATGAGATGGTGGGTTGCTGAAAACAGATGGTGTTCAATATGCTTCCGAAGAAGAACTGAGGATCTTTTAGAGTGGTGTTTATGGAATGGCTAGCTTGGAGAAGCTTTTTGGAATGTCTAGTTGCTAATGCTGCCAGACAGAAAAAGAAAATCCAAAGTTGGAAAGACAGAATTACAGTAGGCACAGGGAATATAAGAAGCATGAACATTAGACAGCCCAACTGAGTGAACAATGAAGTGCATTAACTGCACATTGATGTTTTAGGTATCAGCAAATTGAAATGGACTGGAACTGGACACTTTCAGTCCAGATCATGCTACTTAGGAGAAATAAAAAGAAGGAAAGCTTGCATGCTTTCAGTATCCAGAAGGGTATAACAAAAATACAATGTCTAAATAATATCAATTAACTTTTTGAGTAACTCTTTAATATGACAATTATCCAAGTGTCTGATGTAGATGAAGAGATTGATTAGTTTTATGGCCAAATTCAATTTGAAATCAATAGAACATGCAAGCAATACATGCTGATTTGACTGGAATGTCAAAGATGGAAACATTAATGAGAAAAAATGTACTTGGGCCATATAACTTATGGAACAAAATGAAGCAGGACTTATAAATATGACCTATAAATTTAATCAACTAATTATTCCTTAATTGATAACATAGTCTTCCAACAACTGAAAGGACTCTTATAACCACATACAGTATCATATGGAGCACAAAGAATCAAATTGACCGTATAATTCATACAAGGAGGTAGAAAGGTCAGTTAGAATGGCCATGGGATGACTATGGAGTAGATTTCAAACTGCTCACATGTAAATTCCAAGTTAAACTAATGTGGAATAAGTAATCCAATCAGTTTCCATAATATGACTTCAGCACATAATCATCATTTTTGAGGAGAACATCTGGAATTGTTTTAAAGTCTTGACTTGGTAGAAAGGGAAGAACTGTGGAATGAATTTAAGGAAGTTGTTACAAAGAAACATAAAAGCTCAAGAAACAAACAAAAGCAAACTGGTACAATCAGTGTAATCTTTGGAAAGAACTTAACAAACAATTTCAGAGGGCCTGTTAAAGGAAATAAAAAGCAAGATTACAATATCTTCTCAAAGATATCCAACTTAGAAGGACCTAGCATTTAAATAGTATTCATCAATCCAGCACTTAATAGAAGATTCCTAAAAATACCACCACGGCAACCCCCAGCCCATGGCAACCCCCAGCCCACCCAGAAAAAAATACACGGATCATCAAACAAATCAATTCAGAGTTTTCACTTGAGGCACAAATGATGAAGGTCAAATTATTACATTCTGGATATATTATATAAAGCATTGGTTTTGTAAAGGCTTATAGTGGTAGGAAATTAGGAGTAAACAGAAGAAAGGGAACAGTCAACAGCAAGGTAAATGGACTTTATTACAAATGGGGATAGTGAAGCAGTACTGAAAGTCTAGGTTGGGGAAAAAAATTGTCCTTAAGAAAATGTATCGATACTTCCGGCAAGCTTCCGATCCCAATGGCCACAGGTTTTTTCGCAGCCGAACACCAGCTGGCTGTCATTGCTGGGAACCGCAGAGATCAGTGGTTTCCTGGCAAGAAAAACCCTCTCCTCGGGTGAAGAGGAGGGGGTGAGATATCCGGACCAGGGTTGAACTCCCTTAATCCCCCAGGGAAGGTTTTCTGGGGCAAAAAGAGGAGCTCCCCACAGTGGTCTGCTGGATGCTCCAGCCAGTGGGTTCCTCCTGCGGGGGCAGGACAAGGGACTGAAGACTCATCCCCATACTTTGGATTGATTTATTTTGACCAGTAATGGGCAGACCTGGCACGGAAGTTTGTATAGCAAGTATTGGATTATGCTCTTCCCTTTATTTGGATTATAAAAAGGG
>JANHFR010003732.1:45524-57273 GCA_032468015.1 Mimophis mahfalensis
TTTACAGAGTCAGCGTATTGCCCCCAACAATCTGGGTCCTCATTTTACCCACCTCGGAAGGATGGAAGGCTGAGTCACGCTTGAGCCTGGTGAGATCTGAACTGCCTACTTGCAGGCAGCTGGCAGCTAAGTACTATATACAGCACTCTACTCACTGCACCACCACGGCTCCACTACAATAAAGACCTAGGGAAGCTCAACAGCATTTTGGGCAGTCAGAGACACTTATCAATGCCTTTCAGTAACAAACCTGACTATCCAAAGCACACCCAGAGTTATATCTGACAACTGCCCCATGGCGCTAAGTAGAGAATTACTGAAATCTGAGCCTTTCTTTATAGCTTCGAGAAGTGCAGTGAAATATTCTTATCTGGGATTGGCTTTTATGAGCAGGATTCAGCTAGCAGTGTGAGCTTTAATTTCCACATTGTACGTTTTCTAAATTAGCATTGGTTCTTAGTGAGTCGTTATAAAAGTATACCATCTAAATTATTTTCTTTCTTAATTAAAAGAATTACAAAAAGAAGAATGAGAAATGACTGCATGCATGAAAAAGCTTCCATTGGGCTTCATGGGTAACATTTGATGAAGAATGACCAGAATACCCAGGGAAAGCGACAAGTCTATGGATGAAAACGTAGAGAAAAATAGAAAGTTAAATGTAAGCATTTAAACTGATTACAGATGGATAGCTGTTAGTCTTTCGCAGCAAAAAATAGCAAAGTTCTGTGATTTGAGCATCAAAAATTTATGGTAGCAAACATTTATTTTTAATCTAGGTACCACAATGTACAACAAACAAAACTTTTCTGGTTTCCCTAGAAGACATTTTGTATCATATTTTTTAAAAAATGAACACTTGGGAATTTAAAAATACTTATCTTTGCTTGAATGATGCTGTTAGTAATTGAGGAACCATAGAGAAATGCAAATAGAGGCAAAGGAAATCTATAGCAGCTCTAAATATTGGAATACTGTATTTTCCAGCCTTAATGTTATTGCTCTTGGGCTACAAAAATAGGCCACTTTCACATATGACATGAAACAGGGATCCTCTGACAATTACATGGTGCCTGCCTAAAATAATAAAATTAACTAGTGGATGCACCTTCCCCAAAGGCCTTAATTTGATTGTTTATGCATTTGTTTTTGTTTATTTTAGTCATAAAACCAAGATACAGGTACTATCTTGACTTACAACCATTAATTTAGTGACTGTTGAAAGTTACAATGGCACTGAAAAAAGTGACTTAGGACCATTTTCACACTTAACAACCATTGCAACATCTCTGTGGTCAAGTGATCAAAATTCAGATGCTTGGCAACCGACTCATATTTAGGTTGCAGTGTCCTGGGATCACGTGATTCCCTTTTGGGATCTTCTGACAAGCAATGTCAGTGGGGAAACTAGATTCACTTAACAACCATGTGACTAACTTAACAACTGCAGTGATTCACTTAACAACTGCTGGCAAGAAAAGTAGTACAATGGGGCAAAATTCATTTAACAAATATCTCACTTAGTAATAAATTTGGGGCTTTACTTGTGGTCATAACTTGAGGACTACCTGTATTTCAAAGACCGAGTCTGTTGAAGCATTAAGTCTTATCATTCTGATCTGTGTGTGTGTTTGTATAGGGCAGTTTTAGATTTTCTGTGTGTAATGCTAAGATATTGATACATCCACACAATCGAAGTGATGTGATAGGAATACTAGCTAAGCTTATCTTTGCTGAGTTGGCCAAAGTAGAGTGAATTGCATCAGCATAAATGTATTTGTTACCTATATCTTGCATTTTGTTCAGAAATCAGTGCAGCATCATTGAAGCTTCCTCCTTCCAATTATTTTTCACAACACCATCCTTGTGATGCAAGTTGAACCAAAAGAATATAAATGGTGCAAAGTTCCCTAGTGAGCTTCTACGACTGAAATTGGACCTAAACCTGGGTCAACCTCTATTGTTGATCGCATGGTTACAATTATGGAACTGAACCGCAAAATCCAGGCAATCGCTAGATGGTACCAAAGTCATAGAGAAACATGAACCCTTTGCTGTCATCTAGTGGTTGTCCAAATATTTGCAATCTGGATCTCATAGTCCTTAGCAGAATCATCATAATTCTGTTGAATTATACATTCAGTGCTGTGAATGTAAACCATATGCACACGATACACATTTGCATGTCTTTGAAAAGAGAGGCCAACTCAAAACTGACCTGTGGTTCCAGCATATATTTGATTATTTGCAAGACTACAGTGAATTTTATCCATAGAATTCAGCCTCCCTATTTAAAGTCTGGCTTTGAATATTACTGAATTCCGCTGTATAATTCTTTCTACATCAGCATAAAGCAGATTATTTCTAGAAGGTTATTTTCTCTATGAAATTACTGTACTAGTACGTAAAATATAGAAGCTTATCCACATTGTTCTCTAACTGCACATACTGCATGTGCAAAAAGTATCTTTTTTTTCCATTTCATTAATTCAAAACCCTTCAGGATCAAACTTTTTTGTTTGTTCACTTGTTTTGTTTAGGTGTGAAGCTGACTTGACAAGAAAATACCTTGTGTAATTTATCTCTGTTTACCAGGCAAATCTTAAATGGCACACTGTGCATCTTTGGGGTATTACACTGGCAATGTGACCTAGTAAATATTGGCATGTGAGGCATAGGATTTGGGGAAGCAGCTGCAGATGGGAATTAACTGGCTTTACACCTACATTATTTGTTAGAGAATATATGCAGTGCAAGATACTCAGCATACTTTCAGTAGACAAAAATATCCTACCCTGGTTTTAACCACAATCATTATTATTTTCTAGGTTTATCAACCTGAAATGTGGCGTATTTTACAGTTTCACATGAATGCATCTTTTCCTTATATGTATGCTTGATTCTTGACACTTTTGACCTACCTCACATCACGTACCTTTGTATTTTATTTCACTGGATTACTGAAGGATGCTTTGCTTTTCCCATTATGACCTGTGAAATTATTATTCATATCTTTTTCTATTCACGTCATATAATTTGCATTTTGTTTCCTCTAGCTCTGTTCTTTAAAGAGGGCACGAGATGAGTTAGGAACTAATAGGAACATGATTGCAGTTTCGATCCTCTTCTTTTTCTCAATTGCAATTAGCATTTAAAAGCCTAACCCCAATTTGTATTTAAAAATGCCACTTTTGTAGCCATGGTAATAATCATCAGCATTTTCAAGTTTAGCATTTACTGCTTTTAGCTACTATTTAGATGTTCCCATTTGGTCCTCTGTTTTTTCCCAATCTTCCCCATGAAGAGTTGTTTATACAACTCAAAAGTATAATTTAGGTCAGCAGTCTCCAACCTTTCTGGCTTTGAGTGGGGAGAGAAAGGGATGGTTCTGCACAAGCAGAAGATGCATGTACCCACCACTTACACAAATTGTGTGTGTGTGTGCATGCACATAACTGCCTGCTGCATGCCCAAGTGGAGCTTCATGGATGCTCACTCGCAGTTCCTGGTTCTGAACGGGCCACGGACCGCCAATTTAGGTAACCAGTTCATTTAAATCTAAATATAGAAAAAATACAATCAGTACTGATTAATTATATGCTATTAACTCATTGTCCACTCTTACCAACCACACAGATAGATGTTTTCCACAATGATCTATTGAATTTTAGGTCTTCTATGGGTGTGTGCCCATCACACTGTAATTGAATCCATCCATCTTGCTGCTGGCCTTTCTCTTTTTCTTTCCTTTCACTTTTCTCAGCTTTAGAACTTTCTCCAGAGAACAAACGTGTCCAAAAAGAGTCTGATCATTGAGTAAGAACTCTGAGTTGATTTGCTCAGTGATCTGTTTGGTTTATTTTCTTGGCTGTCCACAATATTCTCAAAAGTCTTCTCTAATACTAAGGTTCAAAAGTGTCAGTACTTCCTTTTCCTATTCTGCTTCTTCAAAGTCCAACTTTCACTCCCACAAGAAAGACCGTGACTTGTATGGTTCTAACTATGGTATATCACAGCACTTGGATATCTTTCCCAAGATCTTTATGTCTGCTCTGTCAATTGCTAGTCTGCAATATATTTCTTGATACTAGTGAGAGTTTTCAGGAGGCTATGAGTTCAATCCTAGGTAGCGGCAGATATTTCTCTCTCTGAGCACGATGAGTAATTATCTGCTGCAAACTCTGCATTGGTGACAAGAAAGGCATCCGGCTTGTAAACTCTTAGCTCCATTCAGTTGCCACAACTCCACCCTTGTAAGGGATTACAGAGGTAATTAAAAGGCATGCACACACAAAAAGTGAGAGCTTTTGGGGGAAAAGAATCAGTGAATTGCACTTCAGCAAGACCCTGACCCAATTCAAGTGGCTTCCAGTTGTATGGACTTCAACTTCAAATCCTAAGGCTGGGTGGGACCTTGAAAGTCTTCTAATACAACCCTCTGCCCAAGGTATAAGGAGTCCTTATACCATATCAGACAAATAGTTGTCCAATTTTATTCTTGAAAACCTCCAGCAATTGAGCACCCACAGCTCTGTTCCATAGATTAATTGTTCTGCAAGGAAATTCTTCCTTATCTCCAGATTGGATCTTTCTCTGACAAGCTCCCACCCATTGCTTCTTGCCCTATTCTCAGGAGCTATGGAGAATAACTTGATACCCTCTTCTCTGGGACAGCCCTTCAAGTATTGGAAGACAACTATGCCTCCTCTAAGCTTTCTCTTCATTAGACTTAACATAAGGCAATAGTTCCCTTAGCTGTACATCATACAGCTTATCATCTTTATTCTCTGAATTCATGATCACTTTTCCCCAAATTCTTACAACTTCCATTCCTTCAACCCTTTCGGTCTAGTATAGCTGGCCCTCTGGTTCCCTCCTCCACCTTTTGGATGAGGAAGTTGTCATCTGGGCATGTCAAGAACCTGTTTGATCTTCCACTCGCTACAGTTTACGTCAGGGTAAAGTCCCCAATAGTGTGTTTCCTATATACCTCAGCTAACAGATTTGCAAAACGTTCATCCATTTCCTCAGCTTGGTTGGCTGGCCTGCAATACACATCAAGAGCAATGCTATTTCTTTCTCTGGTAATATTCACCCAAATACTTCCAAGAAGGCTTTCGTCCTTGGTATTGTGTGTTTTTGTAGAGGTGTAGAACTTCTTTACTTACAGTGCGACTCCTCTTTTGTTGGGTCTGTTTCTTCTGAATGAATTATATCTGTCTAGCAGTATGTTCCAGTCATAAGTTTCAACCCACCAAGACTCAGTAACAGCAACAATATCATACCTGCCTTCATGTACTAGGGCTTCAGGTTCTGTTTATTCTGCATACTTAGAGTATTTGCTTTATTTCTGCATACTGCATATACTTAGAGTACTCTGTTTATTCTGCATACTTATAGAATATACAGACATCTGAGCCCTTTATGGCTGACTGTGCATTTTCTCTCTCTGTTGTTTTGAGGGCTCTTCCTTCTCACCAGGACATGAAGAGTGGGAGGGAAGAAGGGAGGGAGGAAGATTTATTATTTATTTACTGAATTGATTGTTGATTATTGAGCTGATGAGGGATTCTGTGTGTACACAGGGAAGCGTCTAATATTTCAGCACTGAAAACAGTTTTGCACTCAATTTAAGGATTACGTTTATTGTTATTTGTTCTAATGCAGGACTTTGTGCTCTTTCACTGTTGCTAGAATGGCAGAAAAACACATCGCATTACAATGCTTAGGAAAAGAGAACATCTTAAAAGTCTGTCATTCAAGAAAATAACAAAGAAAAAAACATGTAAAAAATCCAAACAGTCTGAATTTGTTCCCCACTACTGTTTTTAAAAGCTGTGTGTCAGGCAAGCCGCACCCTATTATAGTCTATTCACTTTGTTGTCAAGAATAGTCCTGGCAAAATTTTAGCAAATAGCATTGGAATAATTCTGATTATTATTTATTTATTGTTCATGCATACAAATTCTGAAAATAGTACCCGAAGTAAAACAGTGACAAAATTAAATCCTCATTCTAAAGTCTTTGTGCTCTTTAAGCTGTGGAGAATTGGGCTTACTTTTCATGCCAAGCGATTGTGTGGGTTCTTTGGTTTGTGTTGAGCACAGCAACTCTCCTTTGCAAACTGTGCATTATGCTTCAGTTTTGTGCAGGAACCCCTAGGGCCATGAGTCACTTGTTCCAATAAATAAAGTAGTTGCCTGTTGCTTGTTCAACAAACAATGATTAAAACAAGAGGCTTAGGGAGATGTGGGCATTCAGCTCAGCTATTACTAATTGTGGTCCTATTATTTCTTCCGTCGCTGCTTTTACAATTCTTTTATGGTTCTCCCGGAAGAATGATTAGAAACCGAATAATAAAATAAGTTAGAAGGGACCTTGGGGGTCTTCTAGCCCAACCCTTGCTCAAGCAGGAAACCCTATACCAGTGGTGGTGAACCTTTTTGGCCTTGTGTGTCAGAGGGGCCTGCGAACGTGCACATGCTCATGTGTGCCAGCATCCATCAAGCAATGCGTGCACGACCCCCCACGCATGCACACGTGACCCCCCTGTGCTCCCCAACCTCCATGCATGCATGCACGATGCCCCCCCTGTATGTGCATGGATGCAGCAAACAGCTGAGCTTTGGAGCAAGGTACTTAAGACCGGCATACAGCAGGGGTGGGTGGGTGGCCCACCCGAAGGGCACCACGTGTGCCCAGAGAGCGAGCTCCATGTGCCACGTCCGACACACGTGGCGTAAGTTTGCCACCACGGCCCTATACCGTTTCAGACGAATATTGTCCAATCTCTTTTTTAAAATGTCCAGCACCCACAATTTCTGGAGGCAAGTCATTCCACTGATGAACTGTTCTAACACTCAGGAAATTTCTTCTTAGTTCTAGGTTGCTTCTCTCCTTGATTAGTTTCCATCCATTGCTTCTTGTCCTCCCTTCAAGTGCTCTGAAGAATAGCTTGACTTTGTGGCAGTCCCTCAAATATTGGAACACTACTATCACGTCGCCCCTAATCCGTCTTTTCATTAAATTACATCTACTCAATTTCTGCAACTGTTCTTCATATATTTTAGCCTCCAGGCCCCTAATCATCTTGGTTACTGTTTTCTGCACTCTTTCTTAGAGTCTCAACACATTTTTTATATCCTGGTGGCCAAAACTGGATGCAATATTCCAAGTATGGTTTTAGCAAGGCGTTATAAAGTAGTAATGAATACTTCAGGCTATCTTAATTCTATCCCTCTGTTAATGGAGCCAAGGACCGTGATGGCAATGTGTGGGCAAGGGGAGCAGGAAGCTTTGGAAACGGCCTGTAGCACATAACAACCCTCATAAAACGGCTGGTTTAATCTCGGTGTGCTTGTGTTTCAATTCCCCAAAAGTTTAGAGTACAGGTAGCCCTTGACCTATAACAGCTCATTTAGTGACGGTTCATAGTTACAATGGCACTGAAAAAGTGACTTATGACCGTTTTTTCAATATTTAACAACTGTTGCAGCATCCCCATGGTCGCTTGATCAAAATTTAGATGCTTGGCAACTGGTTGGTATTTATGTTCTTCTCTGAAGATTGACTCAGCCTTCCATCCTTCCGAGGTGGGTAAAATGAGGACCCAGATTGTTGGGGGCAATAAATCACTTAGAGAGGGCTGTAAAGCATTGTAAAGTGATACAATGTAAAATCTAAGTGCTATTGCTGTCAAGCTATACTGCTCTGGGATCTTGGGATCAGAGGTGGTATTCAGCCAGTCCCAACAGGTTCCGGAGAACCGGTAGCAATAATTTTGACTGGTTTGGAGAACCACCTCTTATTGGCCAACACCAGCAAATACCACCTCTGACTGGCCAACACCAGCAAATACCACCTCTGATTGGCTGACAGCATAGCCACGCCCACAGAACCGGTAGTAAAAAAATTTGAATCCCATTACTGTGTGGGATCCCCTTTGCCAACCATCTGACAGCAAAGTCAAGGGGGAAGCCAGATTCACTTAACAACCTCCTTACTAGCTTAACCATTGCAACGATTCACTTAACAGCGGCAAGACAAGTCGTCCAACGGGCAAAAACTCTCCTTGCAAATGCTTCACTCTCAGCAAGATGCATTGCGAAAGGAGCACCCCCTCTATCCCCCTTCCTCACAACAACGACAGCCACCACCACCACCACAACCCCGCGGGGGATTTTTACTGAGATTTAGTGAACTCCCGCAGAGAAAGCTTCGCGGCTAAGCGAGAGAGAGAGGGAGAGAGAGAGAGAGAGAGAGAGGGAGAGAGGGAGAGAGAGAGAGGGAGAGGGAGAGAGGGAGGACGGAACCTCCAACCCCCTCAGAAGCCCGCGCTCACGCCCCTCTCCAACCCCCCCCCCGCCCCGCCTCATCCCCCCGGGGCTGGGGGACGGGCGCGCACGCGGGGGAGCCTTTGGCCGGCGCGTGCCGCTTTGCCTCGGGAAGAGGCGGACGGGCGCGTGTGCGCTGGTCTTCGCGGGCGCGCGGGCTGGGTAGAGCCGGCGCTGGTCTTCTTCTCACGTGGCCCGGGGGAAGAGGCGGTGGCAGCTCGCGGCCGGCCGGCGACTCGTCCGTTCTCCTGACCTTCCCCGCGTTTGCCCGCGGCTTCTGGGCGGCGAGGTCGGGTGAGGTCGGGAGGGAGTCTCTCGGCGGCGGGAGGGCTGCAGCGGTCGCGGCGCCTGGAGAAAGTCCGAGGAAGAAGGGAGCCGAAGAGGAAGGCGAGCCCGCGCGCTTCCCTCTCGCCCTGACCCACCTGCCCATCGGGGCTCTTGAACCCGGGAGGGGGGCGTCTTCTTCGGCCGGAGCAGGTGATTGCCCTCGCCGCCTATTATTTCGGGGCGAAGGCGGCAGCCAGCCCTCGCTTGCGCGAACTTTCCACGCAAAGGATGGCTGGGATGGAGAAGAACTTCTTCCTCGCGCGAAGTTCTCGCCGCGCCCGCAAAAAAATAGGCTCCGGATCCTTATAAAAAAGAAAAGAAAAGGATACATTTCTCGTGTGTGTGTGTATGTGTGTGCTGGGGTGTGTGTGTTAAACCTTTTTGGGAGCCTCCAGTACGCGGCAAACCTGCATCTACTCGGGAGTTAAAGAAGTGAGAGCGAAGGGGAGGAGGGTTCCTTCGCCGGTCAGTGCCGGGCCCTGCACCGAGCATAATTACGTAATTTTAATTACTACTACTTTTTAGTGGTGCATCTGCAGGGTGGCTATTGACTCCGGCTTTTAAATCCGAAGTGAGTGAGAGATAACGTGGTTCTTCTTGATGGATTCCCAGAGCTGAATTGGAAATGTTGGTTTGGAATTGGGGGTTTTAGGGGTGTGTGTGTTATTTATTTATTTATTTATTTATTTATTTTTGGAGGATTTCAGTGATCTCGCTTTAGGGAATAATTCCTCAGAAACAACAGTAAGGCAGTAGTGCAAAGAGCCCTGTTTCTGCACTGCTCTGTAATCAGTGTGTTAGTAACAGTGCACAGGAATAAGAGTTGAAAGATCATCATCATCATCACCATCTCCTTAACTCTTGATATGTTGACAGGAATAGTGTTTTCTGGGAAAAAGAAGATTTAATTTAATTCTTAGGTTGTATATTTACCAACAGACCTGTGGTGGATAGTCAGAGAAAAATCCAAGGAAATGTGAAAGTGTTTTTTTTTAAAGATTTTCTGCTTTATTTGAAAGCGCAGCAGACTTCATATTCTATTTGGGTATGTTAATTTGAAGATTGATTCACCACTTAGATACTTCTGAAGTACCTAGATGCCAGTTTATTTAGACTTTGGTTAGACCCAACTAACGAAAAACTAAAATAGCCTCGTGTTTTTAGGTGAATATAGAAATGAGGCAGAACATCTTTCCATTTTGTTTCCCTGACAATATTTAAGGTTCATTCTCAGGGTTGTAATATAATAATGAATTTATGCTGGTTAATTAATGCACATAAGATCAGCTTCCATAAACTGGGCAAGCATGCCAAGAAAAGTATGGTAATAAGTAGAAAGAAGCTGTTGTGAAATTGTTGCTCTGGAATCATGAAAGAAAAAGATTCTGATTCTTTTACAGGAATTAAATAAATAGAATCAAGGTTCAAGTTTGCAATGTAAGATTAGCTTCTGAGATAATTCCAAGTTTCCCAGCATGTATAATATTGAGAAATACTGGATAAATTTGCTTTTATTGTAAACATATTGCATGTTATACGGCACATTAAAACCTTCAGATGTGTATGTACGGGACAATGTTTTTAGGTGCATCTGAACTGATGAAAATGTTTATCTCTTTAATCACAGCAAAGGCATGAGCTTCACAAATCCTTGGTCCAGAGAAAACATCAAAGTAACTGAAGAATAAAGGAAGTATGAAAGAAAAACCTATTGGACTCTGAATTCTTGGACTGCAAACAAACTTACTTCAAAAATGGTTCAGTACAAAAATATTGCTGGTCACTTTCTTGAAGAATGGTGTCTGCAGGAGCCATTGCTTGGCTTTAAGAAACATCCACATATAAGGAGAAAACAGAGACTGATTCGGATAGCAGCACTTTTCCTGGGTATTATGGCCATGAGCACACTCTCACTTTCAATCAGTGCCTTTTTCCAGTTGGAACCTTACAGCACAGAGACAATCAGCAGCCTGGACAGTGAAAAACCCAAGTCAGTGCATCAAAGAACTCTATTGGACTATCAAGAATGGAATCAAAACGGTACTCCGGATTCACCTATTTCTTCGAAATTAACAGACGATAACCACACAGAACATTCTCAGGGGGATTACCCAACAGATCTCTTTTCTCTTGAGGAACGACGACGGGGTGCTGTGATCCTCCATATCATTGGGATGGTTTACATGTTTGTAGCCTTAGCTATTGTCTGTGATGAGTTCTTTGTTCCTTCACTGACCGTCATCACAGAAAAACTGGAAATTTCTGATGATGTTGCTGGGGCAACGTTTATGGCCGCTGGTGGCTCAGCCCCAGAACTCTTCACTTCTTTAATAGGAATCTTTATATCCCACAGCAATGTTGGCATTGGAACCATAGTTGGGTCTGCCGTATTCAACATCCTGTTTGTGATTGGGATGTGTGCTTTATTTTCTAAAGAGATTTTGCACCTTACTTGGTGGCCACTCTTTCGGGATGTGTCCTTTTACATCCTAGACCTGATACTGCTAATCATCTTCTTTTTGGATAATTTCATTAGGTGGTGGGAAAGTTTAATATTACTGACTGCATATATGTTCTATGTGACTTTCATGAAATTCAATGTGCAAGTAGAAGAATGGGTGAAAAGTAAACTTAGCAGCAACAAAGTGGATAAAGTATCACCAGAACCTGATGGAAAGGTTAGTTATTTCAAAGAAAAAGTATTGCAGTTATTCTGTAGCCACACTTACATACCAAAAACATACCATCGGTATATTGCCCTGGTTTTTGTATGCCAGGAGCAGACTATTTTAGCTTAATGTTTTTATCTAAATAACATTTCATCTGAGTTTTGTGTCTACAGATGTGAATAAATATGTGGTTGACAATCACAAAGTGTTTTAATACTGCTATAAAAATGATCAAAAACTGAATCTCAAAGATAAAGCATGTACAACTAAGAAATAATATATAAAGGCACAAAGAACATTCAGTTCAACGTATATCAAAAACACATTGAAGTAGTAATATGGGCTCCCGCCCGGCCCTTTCGGAAAAATAGGGGAACCCAAGGGGCGAGGGGGACTCGGCCCCACGCAGGGCTGTCTTTC
>JANHFR010003732.1:92489-102877 GCA_032468015.1 Mimophis mahfalensis
ATAAGTTCATTTTCAGCTTCCATTAGATTGCTTGGGAAAGAAAATCTATATATATATATATATATATATAAATGGATGTGTGTGTTTGTGTGTATGTTCCAGCATAATTCTGGTATGCCTCGAGCAATTTCAACCAAACTTGGTACCCAGATGACTTGCTCTCTGGAAACAAATACTGTGGGGGTAAGACACCCCTAACACCCCTTGGGGGGGGGTGTTCTGACCCCTTGGGGTGTGTGTTCTGTGAAAATATAGACTACAACGCAGTGGAGTTGCCATGGTAATGGCTTCACAGTACTCCACAAGGTGGCATTTGTAACAGGGCCTGCCTGCACCACTACAAAGACCAACATGACATACATGACACAGAAATGTATTTCTTGATGTTTCTGGGGGCACAGGGAAAACATTTTTAACTAATTATCACTGAAATCAGGGGTCAGGGAGAAGTTGCTCTTGCCATTGCCTCTCCAGGACTTGCAGAGACATTAATGGAAGGAGGGAGGACAGCCCATTCCACACTTAGGTTGCCACTTCACATCGCCATTCCTGTCTAATACAGGATTGGGATAAATAAATACCCAGGCAATGCCCGGTTATTGGCTCGTACTTGATAAAAAAGTATCATGGTAAATGACATTTGGCTTGAGCTTTTGAAGGCCTTGCCTGGCAGACAATAACAGTGAATACATTGCCATTTACCTGTATAAATATTTAATGGCAACCTATAAAATATTTTATTAATAGTTCTTTTATGTTTGCCTGCATGCCTGCTTCTTTAGATGTCTATTAGACTTCATATGCAGAACAATTTTTCCCTTTGGACTATGAGACATCCCAAAAAATTTCCATCAACAGTTCTAAAGCTTCTGCTATTATTTGACGTTCCTTTAAATCCCAACAACACAGTCTAAGCTCTTTTCAGAATCATTTATTTCAAAAGGCAAGTTTGGAAAAAATGGTCTTCCAGAGTGGGCAAAAGACCTCTTAGGTCTCTTGAACTTAGATTCTCTTCTTCAGTTTCCCTCTGGGATCACCCGGAGGAAGATTGGGTTTTATTTTATTCATCAAATTTGTATAGCTCTCCATCTCACAAAAAAGGTGACTCTGAGCAGCATACAGCAAGCAATTAAAAACACAATGTAAAAACAATAAATATAAAGATATAAACATCCACAGTGAAAGATGAATATTATAAAAACGGATGTACAAACCCTAAGCAAAGGGAGAAGAAAAATGGCCACCTTAGCAGTGGAGCTATTGAAGCATGTCTTTGGTTCCCTTGGAACCCCAAGTCTGATAACATAACTAGGTCTTGAGGGACCTTCCAGAAGATCAAAAGGTATGGAGCTAATTTAATTTGGGAGCTGGGGGTTCTGCCTTGGCACAGAAGGCATGTCCCCTGGAACACACCAAATGTAGTTCCCTTAACTGATGGTACCCCCAACATGTCTTCTCTGCCAGATCTAATTGGGCAGGCCGATGTAAGCGAGTCCCTTAGATAGTCTGATCATGGAGAGTCTTGCAAGCTCCGTTTTCAGTTGCAACAGCCGCCTGCAGCACTCTGCCAGTGAAAACAGCTCGGGAGTCTCCTAGACTCTGTTTTCACTGGCAAAGGCGTTGCAGGTCAGTCCTTCGCTGTTTCCAGGTCAGCCCTGCGGGCTAGATCTAAGCACCCTGCAGGCCGGATCCAGCCCATTGGCCTTGAGTTTGACACCCCTGGGCTAGATGCATCACTTTTTATTGGGGCATTTCAAAAGTCCTTGAGCTACATGCTCTTTTGTTGTTCTTTCTACAGACTTCATTCTGTCTAGAAATGATTACTTAACCGAGTTATTACTTATATTTGTTGTTCTCTCATCTAAGCACTGTTCTGATATATCTTCCTCAGTTGCCCAGTTTTGTGCCTCTCTATGCACCATTCATCTTTCCTCAAGTATGAAAAAATTATATTAATTGTTCTTATTTTAAGCTTCCATTTTGCCTTTCAATTTGTATCTAATTGTTGGCTTTATAATTATAGAGTAATAAAGATTTGAGTTGAACAAGAATTTGATTTCAATAGGTAAAAAGAAAGAAAGAAATCAAGTTTGGCTCAAATAGTCACAAAACTTGGCAAATCTCCCTGACTATTTGTACGTGACTTGGTAACAGAGGAAACAAGGGATCACATCAAATTATTCTTGACAGCAGCAGGGGAAAATGTGAATTCCGTATTGTGAATCATTACAAAAGGGATCAAAACTAAAATTGCCTAAATTTTACCAACAGTGGAAGAGTTCCAGTTGCCCGAACTGTGTTTTAATGAGAAACCAGTGTTTTAGAACAAAAAAGCTAATAAGAAATAGAACTGATAAATATAAATACTAGTTTATGTCCTTCCTTGAAGTTATTATATGGATTTCTCATTTTCTGACAAAACAGTTCAAAAGTGAATGAAAAGGATCTTGCTTATAGTTACTGAATGCAATCATAGCATACCAATTTTATATAGCTATTAAGTAGAGAAACTTACCTTTCCTCTATCATAGCGACAAAGGAAACTGAATTTTATCTAATGCATGCAGTCCCAAATAATATAGTACTTTTTTATAGATGGGATCCATGATAATTTGATGAAATTTGGTTTGAAATTGATAAACCCAGCCACACTGTACTGTATATGCTATGTTCAAGTGGAAAGGCTTATGATATTACAGAATGTGTACAGTTAATTTTTTTATTATTATTCTCTTTCAGCCATCCAAAAAGTTTTTCCCTTTTACATTTTTTGGATCCATCTCTTGGATAGCTGTATTTTCTTACCTAATGGTCTGGTGGGCACATCAGGTGAGCTCTTTGATGGATTTGCTCTTATGTTTTGGCTTATATTTAATTAATTGCATTGATTGATTCAATAATTAATTGAACATTGTGATTGAGTGTAAGTTGCCTAGAGTCGCTTGGAGTTGGGTGGCCTCCGAATTTCATAAATGAATAAAAATTGCAGTTTAAGTATTTCATTAGATGACATGCTAATGCATTTTCTCCATTGGTGTTTTAAAAGACAAGCTTTTTACTGATTTCAGTTTTCCACTTGATAATTGGGTGTGAGATATATATGTGTGTATGTGCATGTGTGTGTACATACACACACATACATAGAGGGAATGGGGATCCAAGGACTGAGAGCTGATGCTGTTTCAAAACTACATTTCGCAATCCGATGTAAATCTCCAGAGTCTCCTATAGCATGGAGCAGAATCAAACAATGAAATTCAGCTGCCTAAATAAATCAAACATTAAAACAGTCAGAAATCTCATTATCAAAATAAAATTAAAAGATCATAATTTTTTGGACAATTAAGAAGTGCAAAGAAAGTGCTGAAAACAAATCAAATCTTTCTTATACTGTAGTCATAGGCCAGGATAAGAAGATATCAGGTTAAGACCAAATGTGCTAAGTCCTTCAGAGACAGAACATGAGAATCAGAATTGTTTTCTCCTTATTGACTGTATCTCTAAAGTTGGGACAGTCAGAAAAGGGCTCCCAAGATGAACTTTTCAAACAGCCCCTTTGGAGAGAAAGCAGCTCTTCAGACAACCAAGCCTTGACATATTCAGGACCATCAAACTAAAATCAAATTAATGTAGAAGGCCACTTCAGAAGGGAATGATACAGTCTTAGAAACAAGTTTCTTTTAACAGAAGCCTTTTGTATTATTTTATCCAAACAGAATTGCAATATTATAGGGTTGCTGACTCGCCTGTTACATGTACAAGGCATTCAGTTGATGCTCTCAGGGATGGAAATGTTTCAAGTTGTGAAGCATTTTTTTTTTCTGGATCAAGACTTTAATGCTCTTCATAATGCTTTGTCCCCTTACACAATTACTTGGTACACATGATGCAATCTGAGTTAATATATCACTATTATCTTTAATTTCAAAGTATGTACCAGTCACATTCTATTTTTATATTAACATTTATGTTGATTTTCTGCACCGAAGCAGATAGAAAAAGCGTAGATTAAAATAGGTTTGTTTTAACCAACTAACATTAAAGCAATGCTGTTTTATTGTTTTGAAGGCACAAAAGAAATATAAGCAACAAAGAGCAGGCAGGCTCAGTAAAACATCCCAACTAATGGTTAGCCTCTTTTAGAGATTGAAACAAGGTGATTAAAGTGAGCAAATTAAGAAAGGACAAATATAGCAGTATTGTGTAGTTTTACACAGTGGATCCCTAGTCAGTTCCTTTCTTTTATACAGATATTTCTCAACTTATTACAGTTCATTTAGTGACTGTTCAAAGTTACAACAGCACTGAAAAAAGTGACTTATGACTCATTTTTCACATTTACACGTGTTGCACCATGGTCATGTGATTCAAATTCAGATGCTTGGCAACTGATTCATGTTTATGATGATTGCAGTGCCCCAGGGTCATGTGACTACCTTTTGCAACCTCACAAGCAAGTCAACAGGGGAGCCAGATTCACCTAACAACTGTGTTACTAACTTAACAACTGCTATGATTCCCTTAAGAAATGTGGCAAAAAAGGTTATAAAATGGGGCAAAGTTCACTTAACAAACATCTCACTTAGCAATAGAAATTTTGGGCTCAGTTGAGGTCGTAAGTTGAGGACTGCCTGTATTTTGCAAATGATTTCAGTGGTTCTTTTCTCTATTTAGGTTGGAGAGACCATCGGGATCAGTGAGGAAATCATGGGCTTGACCATCTTGGCTGCTGGTACCTCCATCCCTGATCTAATTACCAGTGTCATTGTGGCACGAAAAGGACTAGGGGACATGGCCGTGTCCAGTTCTGTAGGAAGTAACATCTTTGACATCACTGTGGGGTAAGTACTATTACAGTGTCATCTCCTTAGATATTTCATTCCTTTACTTTTACTTTCAGGTACCCAAGATTATAGATCAGGGAGTCTAAGGCTTTGGTCAGCAGGGAGGCCTTGAAATGCACATATGCACAGCATACTGTAGTTACATACTGTAGTTACAGTTGCTTGAGCTTTACACACTGAGCAATATAAACTTGCTCTCTTTTGCTGTTGCTCAGCTACAAAAGTGTTAATGCACAAAGTTGGGGAAGATGTGAGCGCTTAGCCGACGTTGATGGAAGCTTGCCAACTGGAGATCTTCTGACAGAATCCTATATAGCCTTGCCTTTTATTCTCTGCTAGTTGTATTCCACCTTGCATTACTTCACCTGGTCTTCGTTGAAGGTTATATTGCTAAGTCAGACACGGCGGCTTGTACAGCAGTTAACTTTCTTACCACTAGTTGCTTAATGCAGTGGTTCTCAACCTTCCTAATTCCGCGACCCTTTAATACAGTTCCTCATGTTGTGGTGACCCCCAACCATAAAATTATTTTCACATACACCTGTATTTGTACTGAAATATGTGTTTTCCAATGGTCTTAGGCGACCCCTGTGATAGGGTTGCTCGACCCCCAAAGGGGTCCCGACCCACAGGTTGAGAACCACTGGCTTAATGGAAGAGTCAGTTGGAAACAAGCAATCCCACTAATATCCAAGCGATTACAGATGATAAGCCGCATAACAGATGCATTATATGAGTGAGGCATCCCCAGGATTTCATCCAGGACCTGCTGTAGCCCCCTGAAGTGTCTTCTAAAGAAACAGTCATAACTGACTAGGGCTATTTCACCTGACTCTTAGAAATTTATTTAAATGTTAATCGAGATGTGGTAAAATGTTAATGCCTCATCCTGCTTCAAAAAAATAGTGTTCTCAAATTCTATCCCATATTTTAGTCTTTCTTCTTGTTTTGGAGGGAGTGAGGGTAGGAGGGGGTGTTAATGAATTACATAGATCTCCACCTTCTGTCCTTGTACATTTTGTTCCCTTCCTTTCCATTATGGTTGAGCAAAATTTTATCTGAATTTTTAAATGTATGGTTGCTAGTTATTGCTTTAATGCAGTGGTTCTCAACCTTCCTAATGCCGCGACCCTTTAACACAGTTCCTCATGTTGTGGTGGGGTCACCATAAAATTATATTCACATACACCTGTATTTGTATTGAAATATGTGTTTTCCGATGGTCTTAGGTGACCCCTGGGAAAGGGTTGTTTGACCCCCAAAGGGGTCGCGACCCACAGGTTGAGAACCATTGCTTTAAAGTTTTAGGTGGTATTTTATACGCTTTATATGGTATTTTTATTGAATGACTGTAAGCCATCTGTAGTCAGCTTGGCAAGATGGGCAGCACAGAAATTTAATAAATAAATAACAAACAAATAAGGGGTGTATGTGTGTGTGTGTAATAAAATAAACGCATAAATAAATAAGGTAACCCAGGGGGCTGCTGGGAATTATAGTTTGCTTTATCTGAAAGGCTGCATATTTCCTGCCCTTGCTTCAGACAATTACCTAACCACCATAATAGAAATTGCATTGAAATGTGCTTCTACCTCCCAGAGCTCAACTGCTATTTAGCCTAAGAATAAAGAAGTTGATCATTTCAATGCTTTTCTATAAGTTGAAATATCATTTTAACCCATCTGCTGCAAACCTATTGTAATCATCCTTCTAGTTATCAATTATATATATTTATATAAATCACTTCACCTTCCAATTAGCAGCAAAACTAGCTTTTACTGACATTTTTTTCTTCTTCAACAGCCTTCCTCTGCCATGGTTCATCTATGCTCTAATTAACAGCTTCTCCCCAGTGGAAGTGAGCAGCAATGGGTTATTCTGTGCTATTGTTCTTCTCTTCATCATGCTTCTCTTTGTCATCCTCTCTATTGCATTCTGCAAATGGAGGATGAACAAATTGCTAGGTTTCACCATGTTCGGGCTGTATTTTATATTCCTGATTGTCAGCGTCCTTCTGGAAGACAGGATTATTGTGTGCCCCGTGTCCATCTAATAGGAAGGGAATACTCCTTTGGGAACAACAATCAAACAGACAACAACTGAAGGGAGAAAAAACTAAAAAACAAACTCTACCTTTAGAACTGTCCAACTTAAAACAATAGAAAAAAAGAGGAACTGAAATTACACATGGACAAATGCAACTGATGCAGTAGCTGCCACTGAACAAAAATGATGTGCAGAGTGAAAACTCACAGCTTTAAATATGCTCCAAGAAGCTTTTACTGCTTATTTGTTGGCGGTATGGTACACCTGTTGTTTATGAGTATATTTAGCTTCTTGCATGGACTCTGTTTAGGATCTAGTTCCGTGCACGTTTTTCAATCTGTCTGAAATATATATTACAGATATATGTATATCAAAAAGAGAGAGCTCCATCAATAAACAGAAAGAAAATTATCTATCTTTGGAAACGGCAATTCCTATTTAGGATTGTACATACTCATTTTAAGCTGATAGAAGAGTTATTCAGCACCGGCAGCAGAAGGAATATAACACCAAGAGAAAGTTGTGGAAAGATGCGGTTTGTATGTCACACACTTGAGACTCATGAAGAATTTTAGAACTGAGTTAATGCAAGCTGAGTTGGCTTTCCAACATCTGACAAATGGTAACCAACAAGGTCAGTGTGACGGATCCGGTAACATTACTTACAAATTACGAGGAAGAGATTTATTTATTATCTATCATCTATATCTACGTATCTTCTATCTATCTATCACTTATCCTCAGCAGTTCACAAAGATAAAAGACGTATTTCCCATTAAAGCATCCCCAGTGGATTAAAATTCAAATGCGTTCACGTATTTTCAGATGACATTGTATCGCTGTAACTTATGACTACGTATAGAAGAAACAGGAATTTTCCCACACCAGATGAGAGAGGTTTTGTTCTGCCGCATGTACAGTCCTTTTCAGCAGTTTGTAGAATAAGTTGCACATCATGAGGGATCAGAAAATCAAGTGATGTTCCTGCCTGCCTTCATCTGTAAGCTTTAGCCTTACAAATATTTGCTGACTGATTTAGGGCTTGCTAGAAAGGCCTTTGTTGTTGTTCTGCAGTATGTTCTCACTATATATAGCCTGATCATATCAGAAGGACATCTGAGATTCTTACTGAGAAAACTTTCATTTAAGGATTTTGCTACAGCTACTAAATGCAGCAATACTGTAATAATACTAAATCATTTTAAATACTGTTTGTCATCCCTGTATGTAGCTTTGAAAATAGACTTTTAAAACTGCTGGTTGAACGGGTGGCAGAGGCAAAACTGAATGTATTCTGTGGGTTTATTTTCTTTTGTTACTTGCAAAAGCTTTGCAGTTCCATTTTTATTGTCTCTAAAGCTTTGGAAATGTGTGGGAAAGTGGAACTGCTGAACTGAAATTAGAATTTTCCAAGGCTGCTGGAGAGGGTTGAATGCAGCTCTGATTGTTAGATCAACAAATAAAATTCTGTTCTGCTCCTCTAGAAACGTCAGGAAGAGGAGCACTTCCAGCATCATAGAAAACCATATAAGGTTTGGTGTTTCTATGACCTTGCATTAAGTAGAATGGCTGAAACAGCAACTGTCTGCAAACAATGTGCAACAGTTGTCTGTGCTGTATTCTCGATCTTGTTAAAATGTGTACAATTCCTATGAGTCACCCACCCATCACCAGTGCTCATCATGTATTAGGTTCACCCATGCATAATAGAAATTTGGCATCTCACGTCTTTGGAAAATTGCTTCTATATTTTTTGCTGTGTTGTTTGTCTTGTACTTGCACTTTTGTTCTCTACAGCACTTTTTAAAAATCTTTCGTTGTATTCCATGTATAAATATGTGGATAACAACATCTAGGTACTTCTTAGAAAAATCAAGGGTATGTGAAACAAGTACCATATTTTTTGGAGTATAAGACGCACTTTTTCCACCCCCAAAAGTGGGTGGAAATGTCTGTGCGTCTTATACAGCAAATGTTGGCGAAGCCCTGCCCACCCGCCAGGCCCCACCTTTTGCCCTCTGCTTCCCAGCAATTTGACTCCTTGCAGCAAACAGCCTGTTTCACTTCAGTGCAGCCTGATTAGCACAAACAGCTGATTATTGGTTGGATTGGCCTCCCGACCATCTGCTCTTTCAGGCTCCAGGGATTGCCATCACCTATTGTCGCCTCTGCATGCCCCATTTTCGGCCTCTGCATCCCATTTTCGGCCTCCATGCACCACATTTTCCACTCATTCTGATCCCTGTGCCCAGAACAGGCCAAAAATGGGGTGCACAGAGGGTGAAAACGCAATGTGGAGGCCGAAAATGGGACACACAGAAGCAGCAATAGGCTATGGCAATCCTGCAGCCTGAAACAGCTGATCACCAGGAGGCTGATCCTACTGATAATCAGCTGCTTGTGCTAATCAGGCTGTGCTGAAGGTGAAACAAGCTGTTTGTTGTAAGGAGGCAAATTGCTGGGAGGCAGAGGCAAATTTTTTTCCTTGTTTTCCTCCTCAAAAGCTAGGTGCATCTTATACTTCAGAGCATCTTCTACTCTGAAAAATACGGGATATGTCTATTTTTTTTTTAAATGTGGATGTTGAAATAAGAAA
This sequence comes from Mimophis mahfalensis, assembly GCA_032468015.1. Taxonomy (NCBI): domain Eukaryota; kingdom Metazoa; phylum Chordata; class Lepidosauria; order Squamata; genus Mimophis; species Mimophis mahfalensis. The sequence goes on from JANHFR010003732.1 coordinate 101,976, forward strand.
GTTACCACAATAATTATTGTAACAATCTGCTGTCTCTTCCTTGGATGAGTGTAATGGTTGAGATGACTGACTGACTGATTGCTTGATTGACTGTCGGATGGATGGATGGATGGATGGATGGATGGATGGATGGATGGATGGAGTAAGATAACTCCATCCCAGCCTTGGGCATCTTATTACACAAAACAGTTAAAGCTATCATAATACAGAGATCCTACAAAACAAATGTCCAGAAGGGCTCCATGACCACTCCAATCCAAGGACTGGGTCACTGGCCAAGGTTTAAATTCTTCTTTTGGTAGGGTCAGGGTGGGGCCATACAAATTTCTAGGGGAACCTTGTTCCACAGGGTAGACACTATGTGTCTTTTCACATGATGCTATCTAATTGATGGCACCTAAGGCATGCTGTCTGATTGTATAGGACAGGTGGACACCACAGCAGTAGGATGGCCTTTCAAATAATCAACCCTTATGCCATAAAGGGATAGGTGAATCAGGACCTATAGTTATCTGGAGATTTGAGATGTACAACTGAGAATCACCAGCACTCTGAAAATGCCTGATGACAAACCAATGGATGTTCTTGTAATGTCTGGTAGAGCTGAGTTATGATGAGTTTTATATGGTTTTGGCTTACTTTGACATGTGAAATTAGCCATGGTTTATAGCTTATTGTGTTTGTGCAAAGCCATGCTTAAGCAAATGCTGATTTGCTTAAGGGGAAGCTTAAAACAGCCATGGTTAATAAACAAAAGGATTCCCTGTTTGTTCATCATAAGCCCCAGAACTGTAACCTGAAATTGTATGCCTTCTTACAGGCAGTGTATTTTAAATGCAACCTCATCATAGGCGTGCTAATTCCCCTTCCCCCCCCCCCGCCCCCGATATTTAAGATTTACC
>JANHFR010003732.1:180519-191913 GCA_032468015.1 Mimophis mahfalensis
GAGCCAGCATGGAAGAAGAAGAGTTCTGGGAGTTGAAGTCCACAAGTCATAAAAGAGCCAAGGTTCCCTACCCCTGACTTAGGCTCTTGGTGGCTAATTCTGGACACAGCTTAGAGTTTGATTCTCACTGGCTCAAAGTTGACTTATCAACTTACCTCCATCCTTCCGAAGTCAGTAAAACGAGGACCCAGATTATTGGGAGCAATATGCTTATATTATAAACCACTCAGAGAATGCTATAAAGCACTATGGGGCGATATATAAGTCTTGGAAGCCATTTTTCTTTGGGGCTTCCAAGGTTCTTCTTCCGCTACTATTTCTGTACTCTCAAAAGTATGCTTTGAAATATGATGATTTCTACTACTGTACTAGGTATTTCAACTTCATAAGGTCTGTGGTATATAACTCATTATATTCTACCTGTGCTCTGCAGAAATAATGGTGTTTGGTAAAACAGCATGATTATTCATATTAAATCTTGTCACCGTGCTTCAAAAATTGAGCATTTTTGTATTTATTAAATTTGTATTTTGCATTAACACAGAAAAATAGAAGAAAAACATAAATGAGAAAAACAAAAACTAAGAAAAGAAAAATTGAAATCTTTATCACGTGTATATAAAAATGACTTTATAGAGATTTAAAACTAACTGGGACTGAGCCAAAATCGTTATTTCATACTTCCTGGCTTCCCCACTGACTTTGCTTGTGGGAAGGTCACAGGGAAAGTCATAAATGGTGATCATGTGAGCACAGGTTGATGCAACCATCAGTTTATTAAATTGGCAGTTTATTAAATTGGCAGGTTACTTAGTTAACCGGAATAAAATCCATAAGCTTCCTATAGTTTCTATTGAAAACTATAAAAATTGGGGGGTTTTGGTGTTTGAATTCTTTTATATATCTTGGAATAATTCCAAAAGAGAGGGAGGGAGAGGGGGGGGGGGAGAATGAGAGAGAGTCAGAAGTGGTATTCAGCCAGTTCCGACAGGTTCCGGAGAACCAGTAGCGATAATTTTGAGAACTGGCAAATACCACCTCTGATTGGCCAACATCATAGGCACGCCCACTAAGCCACACCCACAGAACCGGGAGTAAAAATATTTGAATCCCACCACTGGAGAGAGTCTATGCACATAAACATTTTAAATTGCATATCTCTGTCTCTATCCTTATAGTGAAACAGTATGTGGGAAAACAAACAGTTCAGCTGAATCTTCTTTTCCAAAGATTAGTTCCTTTTAACTTCTTAGTTGTTTTACCTAAGGCAAGTTGTGGGTGCAATTTCCTTAAGGTGCCAAGAAGGCTTTTGCAAGGCTTCTTAGGGAGCAGCTTCCAGTTCATACTCTTCTTATCATCCGATCTATACAGCAGAAACAAAGGTACATACGTTAAAATGAGTAATATACAAAAAATGGAACACTAAGCTTTTATTGCTTCCTGATACTGAAACAAGAATGAGAATGGGCATTTACATTCTCCCACTAAAATTCCAAAACTCCTTTCATTGTTTTAATGCCAAGTGACTTGAATCAACTTTGGGGTTTCTCTTAGGTTTCATTCCAAAACTATACCAACTTTTCTTTGAGTATTTTTATTCAGATACGTTGTTTCAACATACCCAAATAAACATTTATCTTGAAATATGATTGCAGTATTATTTTGACAATGAATTTTTGGCCTTATATTTTTCCAAGCTTGAAATTATATCTGGTAACACGCAATATTATCAAGTGTTTGGTCAATAAATGTAAATGCTGCCTGTTTAGAAAAACTGGCTCAAATATTAATTTTTCATGTACAGGCACTGAATCTTGACAAAACAGGCACTAAATCTTGACAAAATACTTTAAAACTGAAATATTCAGGTTGAACAAAGATGAATCAGTATATTATACAAGTTAATTTTGCACTGTATGCAAAAATAAGTCCTATGCTGAAAGAAAACTGCAGAGAATGACTCAAAGTGTGGAAAATAATGTTTACATCACGACTTTTATTTATGATCCTGTATTGTAGCTGCTTAGGTCAGTAAAGTATAAAGTTTCATTCGGATATAGAAGTCTCATTCAGCTTTGCTTCAGTTCTTTAGCACATGAGAAAGAAAATAAGAGAAAGGAGGGAGGAAGTAATATTGAATCACTCTGCATAATTTCTTACATAAATCAGGAGTAGTCAGCCTGCAATCTTCATGGCTCATGTTGAGATTTAAGTAATTCAACATAATTTTCAAAATTATGAGAGTTGAGAGTGGGAGAGTTAAAAATTCAACACTCATTGTAAGGCAACTTACAACTCGCTTGGTCACTAAATTAAACAGATCTAAATATGAGAAATGCCCTTATTCAAGACAATAGCATAATGAGTTTAAACCTGAGCTATCAAGATTTTGTACAAAACCATGCTAAGAGGAGACTGGGGTGAAGACCACAAGACTTCTAGAATTTAAATATACAGTTTAGGCTTGTACATAAACTTAAAGAAGTATAACATTATCCAAATATATTTGGTTCTCTAATTTCTTTTTTTCAGAGGATTTTTTTTTCCCCTCAAAAATCCAGGGCATGAAAGTCTAACAGCACAGAAACTTAAAACACACCATAAAGCAAAACATTGCCAGTTCAAAATTCATCTTTATCAATGAATTAAGCTGCTTAGGCAAGTCAGGATCAGTTACACTACTACAGAGGTGATAAAATAATTTAGGAATAAACCAATACTGTATTACTAATTGATAAGAGTTGAAATGGATTCAAACAAACTTTCTCCTTCTAAAAGCGTAGTTATGTAATTCAAATCTCAGTACAGTATATCAATTCAGACTTTTGTGCTGGATTTGGGTAATTATCCACAGAGTACCTCTTGTATAAATATACTTTAAAAATATATTATTTCACACAATATTGTAATTTTAATTTTCCTTATCTAACTCCAGACAAAGGAAACAAACAAATTATATATTTTACATGCTCCTTTTTATGAAACCAGAACATAGGAAGCAATCCACACAGTCAGTCTGCAATATAAAACCATGTTTCTAAATTGACAAAACTTTACTTCTTCTTTTAATAATTTTCTGAGATGGAAAAAACAGCATGTTATTTCACAAGGAAGAATAAGACTCAAGGCAGCTATTACATCAACTCTGTAATTTTAGCTTTTTAAAATAGCCTATTATTTTTTTAATTCTACTTTACAATTTGCTGGTTCCAACTTGCAATGTATTACTGTGTAAAGTATATTTTATTCAGAGGATTTTGTTTAAAAAAAATGACTGTATTTGTAAGGAATGCTAATTGTAGTTTATTGCAAGAGCTGGCAAACTGTCTTGCTGCTAAATATCAAACAAATTTAGAACATCTATTAAACACAATTTAAGAACACCAACATCTCATGAAATGTTAGTGTCATTTTATGGAATTTGTTAACTCTAAATCAGTTCCATAGTTCTTGTTTATTCTACAATATGTTTCTTTCAGCCAAAATGCAAAACAACCAAGATATTTGAATAATAAAATGCTTTGGTTCAGCTGAACTATGACCCATATTCAAGTTAAATAATTTAACCAAGTTTCTAAGCCATAGTGTTTAACTGAGTTTCTATGCCACAGTCTAGTTGTTTCAAGTTCAAAATAAAACACATTTTCCATTCGTGCATATTTGTAATGTAAACAAATCCGTAGCCCCTTTTTAAAATCCAACTGGATACAAACTGGAGGATTGCATTACTGCAAATCCATATTCTGTAGCTGACTTGGAGCCACCATGAGGACATAGCATAAGACAAAATGATTTACAGTTTTTTATCTAAATTTGCAAAGCTCAGATATAACGACATTCTTACCAGTCCCATCTAGCATGACATGATCTGAACAGTTGTAGTGTAATTTTCTCAATGCTATTATTAAATCTTAATATTTGAAGATTTGCAAGTAAAAATATTACTGATTTGATTACTATTTAATTTGTAAGCAAGTACAAGTAAATAGTTTTACCAAATGATTGCAATAATTCAGAATTTCCTGCTCTAGATTCACAATGATATTTTCCTAATTTTTTCCTCCACCCTTTCTCCTGTTATTGTATGAAAACTCAGCACAAAGAAAGGAAATTAGCCACAACGAATAGGGCCAAGACTTATATTGACTCTGTAGTAGAGTATAAACAATATGAACTAAGCTCAGAAACCAAAGCTGGCAAATCCTTGCTGTTGTTTGCTAGCAAACCTTATTGTTTTCCTAATATGTAATCTCATTTGAATTTTATTGGTTTTTAGAAACCTGCTCTAATAAAATTGTAACATAAGACGAGACCTTTGATTTCCTCCTGGCAGAGTTGCCAAAAATACTACAAAGTATGTCACATGATACTGATGTCATTCAACTATCTCAAACTGAAATGTGAAACTAGAGAAGGAAACAAGCAAGTAGAAAAAAAATATTCCCCTTTTAGAAGGGGAATATTGGAAGACTAGCTATAACCATTGGTGGGATTCAAATAATTTAACAACCGGCTCTCTGCTCCAATGACCAGCTGGGTAGGCGCGGCTGGGGGTCATGGCCAACTCAATGTCACTTACATCGAGGGGTGCTTCTTCTTGCCTGGCCTCTCGTGACCGTGGGGATGCTGCAACAGTCATAAGTGTGAAAAACGGTCATGTCACTTTTTTCAGTGCCATTGTAACTTTGAATAGACACTAAATGAACTGTTGTAAGTCAAGGATTACCTATACAAAAGTACAAAAAGCTTCTTTGCTTGTAAAAAGCTGCCCTAAATACCAATCATTAGATTAAAAAGACCTGCATTTGTAACTGGAGTTACAAATCAGACAGGGTGCCACAACACCTTGAGGAATTAAAATAGTTAAAATGCAATGATAACTATCAGCAGCCAACTCTTGCTCATAAAATGAAAGCTTTAGCAGAGAGGTCATTTAAGCTCTCCAGAAAGAGCACAGCCAGGAGAAGCAATCCTTAGATCAGGGGGTCAAACGGCCCTCTCACAGGGGTCGCCTAAGACCATCAGAAAACACATAGGTAGACCAATCACACGTTAGAGAGCAGCTGGGGGTCACCACAACATGAGGGGCTGTATTAAAGGGTCGCAGCATTAGGAAGCTTAAGAACCACTGCCTTAGATACATTTGCACTACTTAAAGATACCAGATGGTCTCCCCTCACGAGATTTACTAAGGAAATCATCCAGATTTAAGGGAAGATCGCATGTTCCCCACAAAGGCAGTAAAAAAATCAGTGCCAAGCTTGCATCCTGCCTCTTGGAAGTACACCCCAAAAGGACAGTGCCAGGAATCACTAAAGCAGTGAGGGAAGCCCCACCCCCAGATAGAAAAAGAAGCCATGAGGCAGGAAAAAATTCAAACACAATACAAATAATTAAATCCCAACAGTTCAAATCCTTTTAAAACTAAAACATAAGCCTTGTCTGGGTCATTGCCAGAGCTCACACCCTGGCAACCTCAAGTGTAAACACTTGAAATAAGCCTAACTCCAAAGAAAGCAATTAGCACTAGAATATAGCAAAAGAGCAAACACAATAGCTGTTGTTTGTTAAATCAATTACCAGAACAAATAGACAGGAACAAGCCAGATTTCTCAACCCAGTTTCTTTTCAGGAACAGAGATTAACCTTTTTCCTTCCAAACAAATCCACTGTTGCTTTGGAATGTGACCAAATTGGATTGTGACTGCAGTCCGGGAACGGATTGCGGTCATGAACTGAGGTTCTACTGTACCAACAAAGAAAAAGGGGGAAAAAAACCTCCAGAGAAGCTCTGGAGGTGACAGTAAGTCTAGGTGCACTGCCAAGAATGTAATAAGGGTTAACGGAGAGGCAGTTTCTTTAAGCAGGGCAATAAAGATTAGGCTAGAAACAACACCAGAATGTTTCCTTCCTGCCTTCCTCACAGGATTATCCCTGTAAAACAGAAAAAACCAAAAGGATATTTCTTCCAACAACTGGTTCTCTGAACTGCCTAGAAAGTTAACAACAGGTTCTAGCGAATAGGTGTGAACTGGTAGAATCACACCACTAATTATAACAGCTAGGGCTGTTCAGATTTTGCAGGAAGTATTTCCGGCTCAGACATACCCTCCATCCACATTCCCCTCATGCAGACATATGATATTACAGAATGCAATTGCTTCGGTATAAAAACTTCCAATCTTTGCACAATTACTTCTTTATGCAGACTCACTCAAACACCAAATCTCTTGGCGCTTCCTTTGAGATGGACCAGAACAAATGTTTTGGCTCACAAATACTCCTTTCCTGCTATCCCTAATGTGGAGCAAAAGTATACCAGAAACAAATACCTCTTCCAGTCAATAGAAATACAGTTGTTTTTAAAAGATAACAATTCCTCCAAATAGAATACTAAACATCATGCCATTAAATAAACATTTGTGTAACACTAGTATGTTTCCAGGAATAAAAGCTAAAAAAACACTCCCTGTAATCCCTTAATTCAGGGTAGAGTAGGGGCGACTGAATTGAGCCAAGTGTTTACTGGCCAGATGCCCTTCCTGATGCCTCTATGGAGTTCACAGCAGATTTTTTTTTTCTTTATACCCTAGGAGAGAAACATCAGCCACTACCTAGTGTTGTGGAAAAATCCCAATGAAAGAGACAAAAGACAGCAATACAAACAAACTCCTGAGTGGGAGGCAAGTGTCTTCAGCACTAGACTACTACGCTGCTCTATGAAAGTTCATATACATCATAAAAATATAAAGGAACATTAAAAGATGACTTAAAGATGTGGCATGTTTCCCACTGTTTCTTTCTCTCCCTTCATTACAAAGTCATCTCCACATTATTTTAAAGGTGCCTTACTTTCAAGAACAATATTTAGGATGCAGTGGATTGCAAAGAGGCAGAAGACAGTTGAAAAATGTCATTTGTGTGAGTTGACTTTCGTTCACACATCCTTCTGTTTAATTTTTATATCAAAACTAGGAAACTTCTGACTTTCCAGAAAGTGTTTAGTCAGTCCAACGTTAGATATGATGGGAGGGCAGTCCCCTATTACTTGACAAATTCTCCATCTCTGATTTACATCTTAGTGGAGCAACAAAGAATGACTTAACGTTTACTGAACCGGTTAGAACAGGGCTGTCAAACTCGTGGCCCATGGCCCAGATGCTTCATGCAATGCCTACACCCATGCCCATGCCCGTTTAGAAAAGGGGGGAAAGGGCCCTATATGTCACATGATGCTGCTATGACGTGAGTTTGACACCCTTGGGTTAGCATTATGAGAACATCAATAAGTTTTTTAAAAGCCACTAAAAATCCTTCCTACTTAAGCAATACATTTTTATCCATTTTTCTTCTTTCAGATGACAGCATAGTGCTTTTCATGCGATGTCAGTCATAATGGCAAAGATTGATCTTTTCTGTGCCTAAGAATTTTCAGCATTTTCTGATGTCTATTAGTTTTTCTACTGTACAATACCCATAAGCACACATAGAAAAGAACACACACAAACACAGATGCACACACATACACACACACACACACACACACACACTCTTTCTCTTCCACAATGTCAGTTGGGAGAAAAATCTCCGGAGCTATCTGAGAAGCACCTCACTAAACTAGAAATGAAACGAAGAGTTACAATTAATGGGGAAGTGAAGAGGAGAGAAGCACACACAAAAAACCCCCCAAACCTACAAAGAAGTAGGCAATTTGGAGCACAGAAAATACAGGTAGTCCTCATTTAATGACCATTCAGCGACCACCCGTTACACGGCACTGAACAAATGATATTTATGACTGGTTCTCAAAGTTCCTGCCAGTCATCCGAGTACCCCCGTGATCACAATCTGAGTGCTTGGCAACCAACCTCACACTTATGGACTGTTGCTGTGTCTTGCAGTCACACGAAAACCCTTTGTGACTGTTCCTGCCAGCTTCCCACAAAGAAATCAGAGGAAGCTAGCAGGAAAGATTGCAAGTGACTCAGATAATTTGCCTATGAAGACTCTCAGTCATCCAGGCCATAGTTGTATCAAAAGTGGTTTTTATTTTTGAAACGGCAACTGGGCTAGTTTTTTGAGGAAAAGAAGATATTTTGCTTCTTATCATGGAAGCTTCATCAATTTTATTGAATGCTGTGGGAGATGGAAGGACAGTTATTGACAGCTGAGATGAGGGTGGGAATGATAGATTCTGACAGGATGGTGGGGGGGGGGGGGGGAATGGAAAAGATTGTGTTTCCTTTGCAGTCAACTGCTCTTAACATTCTCTGAGAGCCAATGTTTACACTTGGGATTTTATCTTTTACCTCAGGGTCATCTGAATCAGAGGTGCGGAGTCTTCTTGGAGTTTTCTCTCACCTGGAAGTTGCCCCACTCAGCCCTGTCACGCCTCACAGGCCATCCATGCACCCTTCCCTGCCTGGCAGTAGCCCGCCCCCCCCAAATCATACTTGCACCATGCTTCACAGGCAACCCGCATATCCTCCTCTACCAACATCAGTCCTGCCTAGCCCAGTTGTGTTCATTGTTGGCCACACAATTTTCCCCACATGGCAGCAGACACTTATCTGCCTGACAGCCTGCTCGTTAGCTACCTGGAACTCGGTGACCCTGTGATCCTCACTTAACGACAGCAACGGTAGCCACTACTATTGTTGCTAAGCAATGCAGTCGCGCAATGCCACACCTTACAACATAGCTTAGCAATGAAATTTTCAATTCCACTCGTTGTCATTAACTGAGGACTACCTGTACTCCCATAAATCCGATGGGTCTTTGGTTGTTTTAAATTTCATCGATGGGATAAAATGAGCAAAATAAACACATTCAAATTTTTACATCAAATACTTCAAAAGACATATGTATGAAGACAAACGATATGAACAAACAAACAAAAAAACTCAAAAAACACACTTACATGTACACCATGTTTGTGTCTAAATCAATGCAAACCACATCTTGTGGTGGCTCATACAGATCAAAATACCGTGAATCAACTCCAACTATAAATGGGACGGGAGCACTGAGCACTGTTGCCAGAGACAAAGGACAGAGGGGGATGTAGGGACACTGCCACTGAAACGGAAAGATCATCTGAAGGAAAAAAAATGAAACGAAACCCATCAATTAAAAAGACAGTGATATCCAGGTAACACCAAACCATGTTAGATAATGTGAACTTCACAGCAGCTCCCACGTTACACAATAAATCAATTGATCACTGCATAAATAGAATCTGAAATTCTTATTTAATCCTTGTTTCATGTGTACTGTATACACAAGTCATTTAGCTGCTTAGATATGACTGCTATCAAACCTACTGGGTCTATACATAACTTTAAGCTCAAATAGTAGGTTTTAAAAAGAATTTTATTGCAAATGCTATCATGCAATTTTCATACTATTTTGTAAGCCATTCCAGTCAACAGGCACGTGTGCAAATGAAAGAAATATAAGATGACCAAGATACATAATTCATAATGCTGGCAAAAAAGTCATTGTAACTGTTTTGATAAGTATTTTATTCTAAGAGCACTTAAATTTATGATGTGCTGTAACAACAGTAAATTTAAAAGTTAAAGTTCTACGAAAAGACTAAGTGTATTTTTAATTCTATTGTGGTGGCCCAGCGTTTTTCCCGTGCCAATTGTTTGATGGATTCATTTTATTCTAATGCTACTAATATGTTCAATCTGAATTTATATATAATCTCATTTGGATTATGAAACAGTAGTTTTTGTTTTTATTTCTATAGCTATTCATCCATCTTAACAAGTAATTCTGGATGGTGTATATTGTAAGATGTAAAAAATAAAAATAAATATATATCGTCACCGAGGATGACTATATTATACATAAAATACAGGAGATGAAGTTCAAGAAATTGCTAACATCTTTCTCTGTAACATGCAATTTAAGAAAACAATAAAATATTCTTGAAAAAAAAGAGGGTAAAGATAACTAATCAAGATTCAAAAAATGATCCAATAAAAGCAAAAAAGTTTATTTCTGACTCTGTCTTCTTGAAAATGCAGCTTGTGTGTTTATTGAAAAAGCATCTATGTTTACTTCCTAATTGCATTTCAAACTAAATAAAATGGAAGCTCAGGATCCTCTCAATCTTTCCAACGATAAAGTAATAGCAACAAGATTGTAAAAACAAGCAAGTTTCTCTTCCCTAAAGAGTTGACAATAAGCTTCTGAGAACTGGAGGACTTCTGTAGAGAATCAGGAAGAAAACTTTGATGGAGGTATGTAGGATCTGATGCCTAAGCAAAGGGGGCTGAAGTGTTTTTAAGATGAGAATGAAAAAACATTTGGAAGCAGGAGTATAAGGAGAAAGGAGGATAGCATAATCAGACCTGCAAGATTTTGTTATTATGGCCAATAACAATAAAAGGACTTCCTGCGTAACTGATTTCCTGATCTTGTCTACCTGATGGGGATGCTATCTGCTGAGAAACATAGGAAGGAATAAGGGGGGAAAGTTGCATTGTGGGTGTGGATTTGATCCAGAGATCCTTTTGCAACAAAAAGCGGTGAATCACTTACACTATCCTAATAGAAAATATTTGCAAGTTAAGTTTCCTTTCAGGAAAATAAAATAAGCAATTTAAATGACCTAGTGTGCCTCATCTTATTCACATAAACAAAATATGTTTATTCTGCAATTTAAATATTTCATTCCAGCATAAAAAACTTTTTTTCAAAAGGTCACGTGAAACAAAAGAAAAAAAATTTAAGCGTTCAATATTTGTAAAACAAGAAAACAAATACCAAAGAACCAATCAAGATTAAAAAAAAACTGGTAATCAAAATATTCAAACTTATTAGTACTTACAGCAGCCACAGCTTCGGCAACTCCAGTGAGCACAGCTGGACAGAGAGAATGTAGTAGAATCTTGCCTTCCAACAATACAAAGAGGAGTAAAGTAGCACAGTTCTCGGGTCCAAGGTTCATAAGCAGAGTGCTGTAGTTTGCCCCACTACAATGAGATCAGGACATTGAGGACTGTAACATTCATTGCTCATGAATGACACTAACAAAAATAATAATTGGTTAAAGTTATATGCCGCCTGACTTCCAGCGACTATCATATACTGGATAGTGAATTAGGAAAATCTATTTGATCCCCTTAACAACATATTTTATTATTATCACAGAAACTTATTTAAGGCAGAGACTATAGAGGGAGAATTTTTAAATTTAAAAAATAAAAACCAAATAAGAAATAAAAGATTATGGAGGGGCCTGTCTGAAGTTTTTTCTTAAGTTTATTTCTTGAAACGAGCATAAGCCATATTTGTTTGACTGTTACTTTGGTAGTGGATATTTACCACTGTCCTTCAAAACCACTGAGAATTCTCCCCAGCATTCTTTGCCCAATTTGC
>JANHFR010003732.1:321545-334395 GCA_032468015.1 Mimophis mahfalensis
AGTTTACCTACCTCGGAAGGATGGAAGGCTGAGTCAACCTTGAGCCTGGTGGGATTCGAGCCTGCACTAATTGCAGGAAGATGGTAACAGTAAACAAGTAGTTAGACTGCTGAGTCACCAAGGCCCTTCTTGTGTCTGTAATCTGTAACTAAGCAGAATGGTGCACAATAGGGCAAAACATTTCAAGGTACCTCAAAATGGGTTAGCTTATAAAATATATCCAACATCTGAGATTCTTGATACCCATAGAAGTGAAATTTGGTGAATTTCATATGACAAAAATTATGCTAAAAGCATTTGAGGACATAATACAAAATGTCACAAAAACATTTCCTGTAGTCAGCTCCTGACGTTTGACTATGCTATACAGTTCAACATGGGCTCCTTTGGAGGATGATACATCTCTGAATACCTCCCTGAATTTTTAAGAACTTTTCAAATACATTAGAATTTCTGACACTGTTGATGGCATTGAGGAATCTGGTAAGGAAATATCTTTGAAATAATAAAACTAGAAGCTGTCTAGTTATTATATTAATAGCTGATAACCTGGCTTCGTCCGGGTTTAGTCTGGCCTGATGCTGGTGTCTCGCGCAGGAAAATCCTGTAGTCAGGACTCATGCTGTTAGTAGCTCTATGTCTCACACTGTTAGTAGCTCTATGTCTTTAGTTGGGCCTGACGCTGCTCTCTTGCACAGGGTCGCAAGTCAGAGAGAGCCCCCTTGTGGAGTACTGATTTTTAGGCCATATACTACTGATTTTTAGGGCACGCACCCCAAGGGGTGCTAGGCATGTCTGACCCCCGACAGTGTTTGTTCCCGGAGGGTAAGTCATCTGTGTACAAAGTTTGGTTGAAACTGGTCAAGCTGTTTCAGAGTGTATGTGGAATACACACACACACACACACACAAACAAACACATTTGATTTATTATTATTATATATGAAAACATGTGCCATATATTTTAAAACTATCATTTTCCAAACAGAATATTTTCAACAGTATTTTCTGTTTTAATGATGGGAAATACCTGATGCTTCTGAAAAAATGTTTAATAATCTTATGTCCAGTACAACCCTGTGCAAGCAAAAACAAAACAAAGTCTCCTCATAATGAAGAGGGCTTTGTAAGGAACATAAGGACAGGCCTGGGCAGCAGAAGGAGGATATAAACTTCTAAACCACCTTGAGGTTAGTCTTGGTATAGAAGGTCTCAGGGATAATGCCAGATATTTGGCATTATGGGTTCAACTGGTATACTGTGTAATGTCTTTTTGCAGGAGTTACTTCCAAGTTGGCTTAGTTTGGGTCTCTGGAAGCCCCTGGGTGGCCTTGGCCCACCAAGAAGCACATGTTTAATTTCATGGCTCCCACTGTGAAGTTCTAACCTGCCTCCAATGATGCTTAGGTTGAATTAATGACACAGCCGATAGGCAAATTTGCTTTTCTCACAAGAAAACTGCAGCAGCTGTTTTCCATAACTTCTTTTGTCAGGATGGTAGTAGGAAAAAAAAATTGGGGGAGTAGACAAAAGGACATGAGAGAACTGGAGTGAGAAAGCCCATCCAAATGCAATCAAAGCCTAGTCACTTACCATGGGTTGATGAGATTTTTTTTCCTCTCTCTTTGAATGGAAACGGCAGCCTCATGAACCACAAAGTTAAGGATATTTGATCTCCCTCATAGCACCATGGGTGGCACACTCTAAAGGAAACCAGATTAAGCCCACCCATTGAACATTGTGTTGGAGGGAAACGTGGTTGGGAAAAGCAAAGCAAGGAGGCTTCTCTTTCACCAATCAACTTTTTCCTGATCATCCTAATGTACCATACAAAAATGATCTTGATTGGGATATTCCGAAAGATATATGAAGTAGACCAATGGCATGGTTTTTCCATACAGAAGTAATAAATGAGAAGGCCATCCCCAACACAAATGAGAAAGCTTGTACTGTTTGTGCAAAAAAATACACTCATGTGTAGAAATTCCACAGAACAACCAGAAAAAAACGCTTCAAAAACGGAGTTACCAAATACAGTTGTTAGGCCTGCTTCACAAATTGCATTGTCAGAAATATGTATTTATATTTCTGATATGCAAAGGGACCTAACCAGTGGTGGGATTCAATTTTTTTTTTACTACTGGTTCTGTGGGTGTGGCTTGGTGGATGTGGCTATGTAGCTGGCCAATCAGAGGTGGTATTTGCTGGTTCTCCGAACCAATCAAAATTATTGCTACTGGTTCTCCAGAACCTGTCAGAACTGGCTGAATATCACCACTGGACCTAACTCCGTAAAGACTTCTACTATACTGATGAAGTATTTCAATCTATAAATGTAAAGTATGGAGGCACAAACTCAGGGTCCCAGGTGCCAATTCCTACATCACATTTTCCCAAACCTTTGAACCTTAGGGTTCCATAAAGCTTGATGGAGTTATGTGTGAGGCTAAGGAGAAAACCAAAACAATTCTGGAGAGACAGAAGTTCCCTGAGAATGGGCTCCAGCACAGGCCTGAAAGCTTGAAAAAACAAACCTTCGGTGACCGACTCAAATTCGATCCTGCAACATTATCCTGGGACACGTATACTTACTTTCATTCGCAAAACAAAACAAGTTCATCAAACACAATAAAGCTTTGCCTCTTCGTCAGGGGCCAAGAAGACTTGGACAAGAAGGTTCCACTGTCTGAAAAAGTTTGAGAAACTTGTCCTGGACTATCCTGCCTTGCTTAGTTTTTCCTGCTCCTTGACTTCTTCCAGCTAGCATGCTGATTGGGAATTCTGGGAGCTGAACTCCACATATCTTACACTAGCTGAGACTGAGAAACACTCTTCTATACAATCACACTAGAAGAGGAACAACCTCTTTATCCCATGCCCACCCCAACTGGCAGCTGGCATGGAGGAGCTCTACAAGACAATGCCAATTAAAGGTAACAGTGAAAGGAAACATGGCAAACCCTGAAAATTAACCTCTGGGAATTGCTTAACTCACACCCACGTGTCACAAAATCTGGAACTAATAGAAATTATTTGCTCTCTAATAACAAACAGCACATTGGTGCTGCAGTATTACAAACGCAGGGTTGCTTAAGATACAAGGCAGCATACGGTTTCAGTATATGCTCAATTCTGAACATAATTTTTGTATGGACTTTTTGTAACCTGCGTGTCCTTTAACAGCATAGAAGAAAAGCATCTCTCTAGTAGCTTTAACAACATATATAAACAAGAAAAGCCTTTATGTGCACTTTCCCAACAGGATGTAACCACTGGTAATGCATAGCTGCACATACAACTTTCTAAATGCCAGAAATGTATTTTTACAGGACGAAGTCCAACCAAATTTATACCATAGGCCTATATTTGATTAAGGCTGCATGTGCTTTCCATAACAAATACATTCTTGTTCTCACATAGGGGGAAAACATACTTTTTCATTTTTTAATGTTTTCTTTTAGTAGTTAAAAAAATGAATGCTCTATCTGCCAAGGGAAAAATGTTTTTAAAATGCAATGACACCGCAAATGAAAGTAAATTATAGAAATCATTAAATCAGGAGAGTTTCTAACCACTTAGCAAGGAAGGCAGCAAACAAACTAATGGTATATTTAAACCACAGTGCTGAATTGCACCTTGGATAAATCAAGAAGTTGCTAGATATTCCAGAGAAACAGGCCTTTAAAATTAATTTGGGGTTCCCTGGGGTTGACTCTTTTGTGCCTTCTTATTTCTGAGGCTGACCCTGGCCACAGGATGTGGATGTTTAATCTCAGGCTCATAACTTACACACAGAGGAAACACCGACTAGCAAAAAATTCTGCTTTCTGAACACATCAACTAAGGTAGGTAGAAAGTCCTTGACTTATGACCAAAATTGGGATCAGAATTCCCATTGCTAAGCAAGGCCGTTGTTAAGTAGTCACGGGCAATTTTGTGACCTTTTTTGACACTGCTGTTAAATGAATCACTGCAGTTAAGGCAGGGGTATCAAACTCAATTTCATTGAAAGCCACATCAGGATTGTGGTAGATCGGGAGGGGGGCATGGGGGTGTGGCCGGGTGGTCCCAGCCGATTGGGTGGCCGTAGCCCGGTGGGCATGGCCAGATCCATGTCACTCATGTTGGTGCCTGTGGTGGCCTGGGTGTGGCTGGAGAATCCACTGTCTCCAGTGCATGCCCAGGGGGCAGGGTGGGGGTGGCCCCTTGCTGGCTCCAGGGCCCTGCAGATCTAAGGCTGACCACATTCTGGCCCAGATGGCTGCCATCAAATTGTAGAGGCTGAGGCTGTGGGGGCCATGGGCTATTCTCAGGACAGCCCCGTGGGCCCGATCTAACCACATCGCAGGCCAGATCTGGCCCAGGGGCCTTAAGTTTGACACCCCTGAGTTAAGGAAATCGTGAGGTTGTTAAGCCAATCCAACTTCACCCATTGACTTTGTCTGTCAGAAGCAGGTTGGGGAAGGTTTCAAATGGTGATCATGTGACTCTGGCACATGGCAACTCTTGAAAATACACGCTGGTTGTCAAGTGCCCAGATTTTGATCACGTGACCATGGAGATTCTGTGACAATTTAAAGAGCAAGGACCAGTTGTAAATCATGGTCTTTTCAGTGCTGTTTAAATAGTCACTAAATGAATGGTTGTAAGTTGAGGACTACCCGTATCCCTTCAGCACATCAGTACTTTTAGGTAACTTCATAAACAACATACTCTTAGATATTAACACATAGCTAATAGCAAAATTACAACACAAGGCTCCAGGTCAAGAGTTGGATACTGTTTAGTAGTCTTTGGCTAGCCACACTTAAAAATAATGGTAGTCCTCAACTTATGACCACAATTGAGCCCAACATTTATGTTATTAAGTGAGAAATGTGTTAGTGAATTTTGCCCCATTTTACGACTTTTCTCACCACGTTTGTTAAGCGAATCACTGCTGTTCTAGCCTAGCTATTCAAGAGGACATAGTAGAGTAATAGTAAATGTAAACAGTAAGTATTTTATGCTAAACTTTCAGATGATCTAGAGGAATTTTCAACATGAAGGTCAACCCTGGTATAGGACACTACTCTCTACCTATTAAGACCAGAAAATGTATTTTTATAAAAATATAATTTATATTTTTTCCCCAGGCACTGCTCATGATAAACTGTTCAATATGTCTCTACTGATTGCTCCTTGATCAGTTAGAGTTTATTTTTCCTACATAACTGTGTATGTTGCTAAAAATCACAGGTAATATGCATCTGTTTCTGATTTTTTAAAAAGCCTAAATCTTTCTGTAATAGGCTGAAAGAGAAAGAATGGATGTGAAAAAGCCCATAGATAGATAGATAGATAGATAGAGATAGATAGATAGATAGATAGATAGATAGATAGATAGATATAGTATATCCTACAAATATAGGATCTCCACATTAGATAGATAGATAAGAGGGAAATATCTGCCCTGAAAAACATCAAAAGGAGAAATATTTAAGCAATGTATTACTCCTTCTATTTTCTTCTCAGAAATATAGGTTTAAATAGAGATCTTTGCCAAGATACTGAATCTGAGGATCTGGTGCAGCTTAAATTGGTTCTTACTATAAGAAACCTCCTTCTCCATCACCCATAACTTGGCATCTGAAAAGAAACTCATATTGCCCAGTGTGATATATTTGATACCTGTAATGGGTGATATAGTCCAGATGCAACCTGCCCTGAGACTATTTTGGGATTTAAAAAAAATCATGGGGGAAATAAATTGTGATCCTCGTGTAAAGGCATCTATGATATAACTTTGCAATATGTGTAAAGAGAATGCTTCCACCAAAGACACTCGAACAAACTGTGGGGAAATGGCTGTATCCCATGGAAATACTGTCCATTTATCAAAAATCATATTTCTGTACATTAAAAAGCTATCAAGAGTTGCAGCAGCAAATAGTTTATAAAGCAAGCTTGCCACACATTTTTCTACTTAAGGATTTCAGTTCCTTTTGAAACGCTAAATACATATGATATCCATATTACAGAGTTAAATTGCTTAGAGGTCAGGTCCCTTCTCAGTTACCTCTGAGTTTTGGGGGAGGGAAACTAAGAATCCCTAAGTAATTCCTAACAATATCAATGAATAACAATTCTTGGGATTTATTAAAGAGAGCCATGATAGTGAACTTAAATGAATTAGGGTTGTAATGAATAAATACCTTGACCTATTACACTCATTGCTCATTTACACCACATCATCTATAGCCATCTAGAATTCTCTGGAGGCTAGGAAGGATCAAAATATTTTAAAAATATGATCAATTTGGATGAGATCAGAGCTGCACCCAAGTGGTGGAATATAAATAACATGCTGTCAAACTGTCTCTTAGTGAAATCTCTGCAGTAAGAAAAAAAAGATGCAAACAACTTCAGAAACATTGTACAATTATAAATGGAAGATACAATTGTTCAAAACCCCTCTAAAATGTTTGGAATAATGAGGGACAAATGCATAGTAGAAAACTAATCATGAAATCAAAAGCTCACTTACTTACATACATACATACATACATACATACATACATACATATTAAATATAACACAGACATTACAATACGAGATGTAATCTAACCAGGAATTGACAGAAATTCGTTCCATTCTTCTTGCTCTAGCCCAGGGGTGTCAAATCAAGACCCACGGGCTGAATCCGGCCTGCAATGTGGTTGGATGTGGCTGCAGGGCCGTCCTGGTCTACCCAATGCAATGAGGAAAGATCGGGCCAGCATAGCTTCAGCCTGGTCTACCCAATGTGAAGAGGAAACATGCCAGCAGTTTGGGGAGTGGTGTCAAGCTGGCCACACCCACCCAGTTGGCCACACCCACCTAGTCAGGTATGTCCACCCAGCCCCCTGAGGTCAACCACAGCCCTGATGTGGCCCTCGATGAAATTGAGTTTGACACCCCTGCTCTAGCCTGACATTGCCTGAATAATCCTTAAAGATTTACTGAGTGTGATGTAGATTGCCACCTTAATGTACAGTTAGAAAGGTCAGAAAAGCTGTTCTAGAGCCATCTCATTCTTCCAATTTGCTAATTGTTTCACCATGCACGTTAGTTGTTGTAAAACAGTCACTTTTAGAATGCAACCATCTATCTTTCATTTCTGCATAGAATAGTATGAACCAATTTTATGAAGATCCCTGCAGCGTAGGACAGAAACCCTCTACACAACTCGCATCTAAATAAAATGGTATATTTCTAGAATGATAGAACTGGATACATTTTCCTTACATATTTTGAAAACACTGTTTTTGATTTTTAAAAATACCTTCTCTATAAATTGCAAACGAGGGTGCGACAGCTGAATTAGAAATTTTTCCATTATGTGCCAGTTTTCTACTTAGTAGATTTTAGTTTTGTATATACCTGTATAGGGAAAAATTTAAAATACTATTTTTCCTCCACTCTGAAGTATAACAGTCTACTCTTCTGCCTTATTTCTACAGCAGAGTAGAACTAAACCTGTTTTTTTTTTCAGTTTCCCCATGATTATGTTCAACAATTGGGGGTTGGGGGTTTTGTAAACTGTAATCCAACATATCTGGAGGATGTCAAATTAGGAATGAATGTCCTAGATTTTGAACAACTAAAAGTTTTACTCAACTAATTATCTGCTCCTGTAGAACCATCTCTAACACATCCATTAGTATGACAGCCGAAATAATGTGTTTTGGGGAAAATGCCATTAGACAATGTAAAAAGAATGCATGAAAATAAAGGAAAATCAAAAAGTTGTATGTCTGTGTGGATAAAACTAGTATTTTATTACCTCTTGTTGTACTGCACAGCTTCTCCATTCTTTGCCCAGGTAATGATTGGCCTTGGATTTCCAACAGCCTCACAGTGAAGAAGTACACTTAATGTCCCACTGGCTAGAACCACAGTGTGCCCCAAATGGGTAACAACCTCAGATGCGGAGAGTTGTTGTGCTGCAGAGATCTTCTTCAAGATGGCAGGTTTCCTGTGCGGCCCACGCGAACCATTTACGAATTCTAGAGAGGTGGACAAGTGGGCTTCGGAGGAAGATGTTCTCAGCAACCTGTTAAACTCAGAAAAATGCTTAGTGAATGGAAATTCTACTGAAGCCGAACTGACTCGGCTTCCATGGGTTTTGAAAAAATATTCCTGATGCTCTAAATGGCTCTTGAAAATTTCGTGGGCCAGCTGGGAGATAAGTTGCTTGCTATAGGCATCCTTCAGTTCCTCAGGCTGTTGAGACAAATTTTTTAGGATCTCATCTAGACGGTCCTGACTGGCGACCATAGTGAAAGGCAGGTTGTAGTCCTGAGCCTGATCTTCCTCCGAAGAAATATTTCTCTCCGTGGAGTCCTGAGCTTCCCAGGGCTTTGCACTAACCTGAGGCCAGCCTCTGTATTCCAGAAGCCTCGAGACAATGTCATCATACCGGTGGCTAGGATCAGACGCAAGTCCTCGTTTTTCAGTTTTGCTTCCGTTGAAGAGGATTTTATTCTGATTCTTCTCCTGGCCATGCAAAGCTTCATTCAGACTGACCTTCCGGGAGGATTCGTCTTCTTTTATCCCGGATGACAAGGCGGCAGTACATTTGTTGTGGCCTCCGATGAGTTTAATCACAAAATGTTCCTGAGCTGGTCCCGCTGTGCAGGTATATATGCCAGTATCTGAGGCCTTTAATCGATGGATCTTCATGTATCCATACGGCGCGATGGTAACGTGAAGAGAGCTGATGAGTCGTTTGCCATCTTTCTCCCACGTGATCATTGGCTTCCGGAATCTTCTCACAGGACATCGAAGAATGACGGAAGTCTTGGGCAACAGGTAGGCGTATCCACCAACAACGAAATGCAGCTTCTTTTGCTTTCTTGTCTGGATAAAAACTTTCTTTTGAGCCAGTATTAAGGGGGGTTGCTTGTGAGCTGGTCTCTGATATCCTGGAATGTAAGTAACATTATTAGGATACGGTGTCACATCACATTTGCACATTCAACTTGCTGGCTGGGGAATTCTGGGAGTTGAACTCCACGCATCTTCAAACTGCCAAGGTTGAGAAACACTGTGCCAGACTAAAGGACTAAAGGATTCTTTTCCTTTTCCATTAATGCTTCTGTGCTTTGCCCATGTATTTGTTTCCTGCATGGACTTCATATCACTGATGGGTAATGCCTATGGGGTGTAGCATGATACCTCATCATATGGTCTGCAATACAGGATATTTAATGGGGAAATTACTACAGAAAATTTGAGCCTGAGATATGATTTGCATGGGCAACTGCAGATGGGCCATAAAATGCAGCTTCCAACTCACTAAACCAACCAAACATCTTTCTTTGGGAACTAGGTGAAATTTCACTTCTGATAATTTACAGAAAACAGAGATTTATTCCACAGATTCTGAGGCCTCACCTTTCAGAAATAATCTGAGCTAAATACATTTGATCCCTTTGCAGCTCAATTGCAGAATCAGTGGTCAGGCTTATTTTAAATGAAAAGAAAAAAAAATCAGTTCCTGTTGTTGAAAGTCTTTACAGGAAAGAATCAATATAATAAGGAGTTTACAACATAAATATAGAACTCATTTTGTTAAGGAGTTCCTTGAGTAGTTGTTCCTTAAGAAGTTTGTTAAGAAGTTTGTTAGGCCATACAGCTGGAAAGCAGAAGAAGAAACAAATGAAGTACAATCTTCAAGGGAGTATATATGACGGGGCCTTGGTGCTCTCTGAACTTGATAGTTTCTTGCAGATGTTTCATGATCAAATTAAGTAGATGATGTTACCTAGTTTGGGTAATGAAACTTCTACAAGAAATTAACCAAGTTCAGAGAGCACCAAGGACCCCACAGCTCAACCCTGAGCCACCAATATTCCCTTCTATGAAGCAGAACAAAACCTTTTTAGAGCAAGCTAAGGACCCCATGACAGATACTATCAAGACTTCGTTGCTTACACTGAATTCCTGAGTACACAGCTGTCTGCCAGAAAACTGGCTGTGAAGGTACATCATAGAAGGAGAAATACAGAGGAACCTTGGGTCGCAAACGCATCTGATCATGATCAACTTGGGTTCCGACCAAAAAATCCACTCAATTTTTGAATCGGGTCACGATTCAAAAATTGGGTGGTGAACAAACATGGCCGTGACTGATTCCCTTTCTGTGCCGATTTCCCCTTCTGCGCACGCGCAGACAGTGTCGCTTCTGATTGTGACCAAATCAGGTTGCGACTGAAGTCCTGGAACGGATTATGGTCGCAACCTGAGGTTCCACTGTAACTATTTCTCTTCACAGAATAATTCAACAGTAAACATTTTTATAATTCAACTAACCTAATTTGTTGATTAAAAAGTCATTTCGGGCTCTTTTTTCTTGCAATATTCTCCACAGTAAACTATTTATTACATCTGTGTAATCTGTGCAACTTTGTTTTCAAGCAACTCATTCCACCCCTCAAAAAACCCTAATGGACATCAACAAGTTTTCAGAACAGCCCAGATTTAAGTCTTTATTATAGAGAAAATAGAGGTAGATCTCCCTATAAAGACAGCAGAGACAGCCAGAAAAACAACCACCACTTTTTTCCCTTTTAAATATTTAATGCACATACTCAATACAGACTATTAATCTAATCACCCCAAGCCTCTAATTATTTCCAATTCGTATCTTCAGGTATGGATATTTAAGATTGGATTCACTTCACAGTTGCTTTCAAAATTGCTCCCAATTCATAATCAAAATCTCACTTAAAATGAGACAAGGAGGCAATGCACAGAGAGCAATCACATGAATTATTAGGAATGTGCGACATTTCAGATGTCAAGTCAAAAAGGTGCTTTGAACATGCATGCACATACATCTCTTGTAAGTACCTCCTTAAGAAGGCTGCACCATTTTCAAGGCTTGTGTTGTATGTAGCCTTCTGATCCCAAAGAAATGCAAGCTTGATTTAAGGAAGCACTACTAATGCCTGCTCCAAAGCACTTGGCATTGCATATCCATATGAATTATAACATTTCAATTCAAATTAAAACAAATATATTTTCTGTGCTGTTCTGCTTTCATCTGCTTCCTTGACGTGACTCTGCCCATGTTTTAGATTGTAGCCATTTGACTGAAAGAGAGTGGGCGCCCCTGATTTAAATGAATGTATAAAACAAATTACTCTGGCACTGTCCTGCTATTAATGTTAATGATTATAGTATTACGTTGTACTTCCTCAAACTATGCCCCTCCAAATGTTTTGCCTTTAATTTCCTTCATGTATTTTCTTTGGCCAGGAAATTGTCCCAATCTTCCCAATTCCCCTCTAGATCTTTTTCTATACTCACTTGCACAAGTCATGAGCACACATGGTCTGACCAAGGAGGGCAGCGGCAGAGATGGGCACAGTGATGAGTTCACGATGGCAGAAAGTCCAGTATTTAGCATTTTCCTACAAATGGCATTTCGTGTCTGGGTTCCCTCTCCACAGCTAACAGAACACTGGGAACAGAACAACAGCTGCTTAGGAAAGATTAAATGTTAATTAGTTACTACCTGTTAAAGTTAACTCTGGCTCAACCCCATCCTAACCCAATGCCTGGGGGGATAAGCCAGATCTTCATGGCCCTCTGAAAGGCTAAAAGTATAGGGATTTCCTTGGATCTCAGGTGGGAGCTGTTCTAAGTAGCTGAGATATCCCCAAGAGAGTGTGTCTGTGGTGGAATGTAGTCTGGATTCCCAGGAAGGAGGGACTGCATTCCACCACTTGGAGATCCCATCAGGTGGCATCCACCCTATCTAACCTAGTAGGGTCGGCCGATATCTTCAGGGAGGTGCAATCTGCAAGTAACTTGTAAGTCGCCCTGAGTCCTTCGGAAGAACGGCAGCATATAAATCTCAATAAACCTAAACCTAAACCTAACTTGGTCCTCTGCTATATAGGGCTTTAAAGGCAGTAACCAGGGCCTTAACTTGGAGCCAGCATATGGAAGCAGAGCATTTCATATAGCAGTGACTCAAATAACTATGGGGCACCCAAAGCTGTCTGCACTATTACCATTCTGGAACAGTCAGAAACAGTGCAAATGTAGAGGGTTCTCCTGAGCTCAGAACTCCTGCTCAAGGTGGTAGCAGTGGTGACTAGGAGGGCCTTCACAGAACTCCGGGTTACATACCAATTGTGCCAGCTGAAGCATAAAAAAAAGGTTTAAATCTTAATTACTCCCAGATGGCCTATTGCAAGGGTGTCAAACTCGCCATGTCACATTGCTATCACGTGCCGTTTTTCCCATTCATGGAGCTGGGGTGGGTGTGGCCTGCATGTGATACATCTGGCCTGTGCGCTACCAGTTTGACACCCCGGCCTATTGTAACGCATTCTTCATGGGACTGCCTTTAAATAATGCAAAGTGCAAGTGGTTATACATCACAATGACATGGGCATATAATACATGAAATGTATGAACTGTATAAGCTACCAGGTGCTATTCAAGGTGCTGGTTATGACTATGAAGCCCAATATAGCACAGGAATGGATTATTTGCTAGACCATTTGTTTGTGATCTTTGGTGCTCTCTAGAGCTTGATTGTTTTCTTGCAGATGTTTCATTACCCAAGCTAGGTAGCGTCATCAGTGCACTAATAGTGCTCTGACGATGTTATCCATTTTGGGTAATGAAACATCTGCAAGAAACATCCAAGCTCAGAGGACCTCTCATTTCACTCCTGAGTGACAAATTTTCTGCTTTATTGGACTGCACCTGCCCTTTTGAAAGCACCTGCCCTTTCGAAAGACATCTCCTCATCTGCCCAAATTCGATTGTCGTTCAAACATGCTAATCTTTAGGAAAATTTCAGAAGTTCC
>JANHFR010003735.1:57609-68355 GCA_032468015.1 Mimophis mahfalensis
TGACTGGAAGAGGAATTCTGGGAGTTGAAGTCCACAAGTCATAAAAGAGCCAAGTTTGCCTACCCCTGACATAGTGGTACCCTGAGAGTTTTCCTTTTATAGGGAAATGTGGGAATCCCGAAGTGAGATAAGGTAGGAGTTCCTATCCATGGGAAAAAAATTCCAAGTTTCATAGATATCCAGTCTGAAATGATATAGGGTTTCCTGCTTGAGCACGGGTTTGGACCACAGGTGGTATTCAGCCAGTTCTGACAGGTTCCAGAGAACTGGTAGCGATAATTTTGAGAACTGGCAAATATCACCTCTGATTGGCTGACAGTGTAGCCAGCCCACTAAGCCACACCCACAGAACTGGTAGTAAAACAATATGAATCCCACCACTGGATTGGACTAGAAGATATCTAACACCAATAGCACTTATATACTGCTTCACAATGCTTTACAGCCAGGGGTGGGTTACTACCGGTGCAACACTCAGATCGCTGCATACGCATCACCTTAAGCGCAAAAAATGTGCTTTTTTTGCACTTAAGAGATGTGGCAGGGCTGAAAGACAACTGATTGGCATGGCAACTCAGATCAGCTGTTTTTCAGCCCTGCCATGCCTCAGCTGTTTTTCAGGCTTCAAATAGAGCTATTAAAAGGAAGCTATAGCATGCGGGCGGAGAGGTGGGCCAACTCGCTTTGGGCAAACTGGTAGCTAAATTTAGCTATAGCTTTGGGTAAAGCGGTAGGTAACTTAACAAACGGTTCATCTGAACTGGGCCGAACTGGCAGAAACCCACCCCTGTTTACAGCCTTCTCTAAGCAGTTTACAGAGTCAGCCTATTGCTCCCAACAATCTGGGTCCTCATTTTACCAACCTTGGGAGGATGGAAGGCTGAGTCAGCCTTGAGCCTGGTGAAGTCAGCAGAAGTAGGGAGCCAGCAGAAGTAGCCTGCAGTACTGTGCTCTAACCACTGCACTATGACAGCTCTAAGTCCTTTCCAACTCTGTTATTCTGTTATTTATACCAGAAACAGTAAGACCCAAACAGCACATGGGTTATCAACCTATGTTGATGCTGAAACTCATGTGAAGAGGGATCCAAAATACTTAATACTTACTATGGTATGTGCTGTAGAATTCACTAGGTAAAGCTTAGTATTTTCCCAGGTTCTCTATAGAAACTCCACCTTTTTATCTTCATAGCTGCAGAGGCCCAGTGGGTGTGCCTCAACTTTGAGCACTGTTGAGTGTGATCCAGGAATTGCCTTTTACACAGAGAGATTACAAAAGTCAATTAGTCAGTATGTGTTTATCCAGTGCAAAGGTGCAATTTCACCCACAGTTTATTGAGCTCAAGATCCACCCTTATTCACTGAGATAATTTGAAGAATACCAACATAAATATTTTCTGCAAATAAGAAAGTAGAAGTGGGAGTAGAATAAGTTCGTATGCTGCTCCTTCAAGTGTAAATAGAGTTGTCACACCGAGAAAAATCTTCCAACACTCTGCACAATGCACTCTTTAGAAGCAAATACTTCAGCCTTTAATTCATGCAAAGGGTCAAGAGATATTCAGTAGATGCCACAAAGATTTATTTAGAATGAAGCAAGAAAAATGTACCAGGTGTAATAAAGCTTAAGGGTTGACAACATACAGGTCATATGTAGCCCATAAGGCATTTACTGTGTGACTTTCAGAAATAATGCTGAAGATTTGGACAACCAACTATTATGGGGGGGGGGGGTGTGAAGTCTCCTTCATATCAAGATTATCTTCTGGTGCTTCCATGGACTTGTTCATGTAGTTCATGTAGTTTACTCCACAATTATATGGAATGCTTTGCCACTGCTCCCTCCAAGATACCAATAGAAAAGAATACTTGTAGTTTAGGGTTGAACTGTGAGATTTTTGATGCTCTCTGAGCTTGGTTGATTTCTTGCAGACATTCCCTTACCCATCTAGATAACATCATCAGTGTTCGAAGAGAGTGGGGTTTGCTGTTTATATACAAGTAGCCCTGTCAGTGCTGGTGGGTTCCTTGGTTAGGCTATTGTTTACAGTCATTGGTTTGAGTTGGTAGTTCCTTGATTGGGGTATTGTTTACTGTTTGTTAATCTGACATTAATCTTGGGATTAATCTCTGCTTATCTGGCAGTTGATTGCAAGAGTTGAGAGCTTTGGTCTTTTTGTTTCTGTTGAATTTAATTCACCCTAGTACTTAATAAAAAATGTCTTTATTATTGTGTGCATTCAAAATGCCTGACTAGGCCCTGGTCACACCATACTCACAAACAGGAGACAGCCTGTCTGCTACCAGGAAGATCTCAACTGCCTTGAGTGCTCATGTGATATGTCAATCATCATTAGTATGGCAGAGTATAAATATACGAGGCTCCACTCCAAGCCTCGTGGTGGCGTGGTAATGGCAGTGTAATAGCAATGGAGCTCCGCTGCTCCAGAGCTCTCTTACTTTCTGTTTCATTCTTGTAAGACTGACTACATCGTGAGCAATGTATATAGCTTGTAAATAAATCTGCCTTCTTCTGAACAATGTTTGCTGTGGCCTCCTGACTTCGTCTCTGTTATGATCCATTGATCTACAATTAGCTGCAAGGTTTCCTATTTAATTGTTTTAATGAATAGCAGAGTAAAGACTGCTCTGCAATAATTTAACAGTTTCCTTTTGAGCTTCTTGATTATCTCTTTCTGAGAATGTTTGACTTCCCAGTCCATTGCCTGGACTCAACCATTGGTCACCTCATGAAATCAAGTTCAAACTCTTCCCAAACAAGGAAGACAACTCTTTGGGACTTGTACAACTAGATCCCAACTCCAAGGGAATTTAACTGACTTTATCAGACAGATGCCTACAATAGTCCTCTCCACAGCCCTACAAGTGGACCCTCCCTTACCCTAAACTGGGTAAGGGCCAACAGTCAATCTCTGTGCACCCAATGTGAGCAGAGAAATAACCATTTTGCCACATTATCACTACAAAGAGCATAGATCATTGTCCAGTCAATTGGTCAAATAATGAAGAAAGGCCCCCACACGTAGTCAGGTTTATTCTTTGTTTGCATCCAGGTCCTTTCTAGAAGAAGCCAGGTTAAGGTAATGTGAGTTATACAGAAGACTTCCATTCTTTCCAAGCTCTAAAGCAGGGCTGTCAAACTCATGGCCTGCGGGCTGGATGCGCCATGTGCTGGCCACACCCATGCTGGTTTAGCAAAGGGGGGAGGGCAAGTTGTGATAGGTCACATGACACTGCTGTGATGATGCGAGCTTGACACCCCTGCTCTACACCACGGCAGGGGTTAGGTGCCTGATTCCCTCAGGTTTTATTTATTTATTAAATTTATATGCCATCCATCTCAAGTGATGGCGGGCAAGGACAATCTGATGACCCAGATTTGGGTTTCTTGGCAATTGCCACAGTTGCCAAAAATCAGCAAGGGTATTTTCCTGCCTATTTGAAATGGTCATATTTATCCCAAAATAAGTTTGAGGTGGCTTTTTTTTTTTTTAAGAAGGAAGAAAACTTATTTACTGATCAAGGAGGAATGGTAGGGAAAAACGGGTGGGAAACTCATAGTAAATTCATAGTACAGCCTTGCCTGGTTTCCCTTGCAACCAGTTTAAAGCCCAAAGGGTGACATAACTTTTTCAAAGAAATCCATTAATTCTTCTTACAGCAGAGATCCCATTAATATTTCCCAGCACATGGCTTGTAAATCATTTCTCTAAGAACACATACAGCCAAAGGCTTATTTGACATATTGGGTGAATCAACCCCTCCCACAGTGAGGATCCCAGATCTGAATGCTCCCAGTTGTATCAAGCTGTCAGGCTTTAAAACTGAAATGAATGAATCAAATCCACAAAGAAGGGACCCATGGACCTGCTATTTATTACAAAAGTGCTGATAGCAAACATGCATGCAATGAACAAAAGCTCATTATCAGTTTAAGCTAGTGTTTCTCAGCCTTGGCAATTTTTAAGAGGTATGGACTTTAGCTCCCAGAATTCCCCTGCTAAACGGACAGTCTTTAGGGCCAAGATATGAGGCCTCCCGCTAGTGCTGAATTCTATTTCCCAGCAATTATTGTTAAGTGGCTGGGTTGCATTGGGTTGTTGCAAATGTGATTCAGTGAGAACCAGGTTTAAAGTGCCATGAATGGGCAACAGTTACTCAAGTGCAGGCATGTTTTATGAATTGAAATGGATTACCTTCACATTAAGAACGATTATGGTATAATAGTAAAGGCCTCAGGTTGGAAACTAGGAGATTGTGAGCTCTAGTTCTGCCTTAAGCATAAAATCACCTGGATGACCGTGGGCCAGTCCCTCTGTTAATTTTCTAGCACTGCAGACTTGGGTCTACAATAAAGTGACCAGACATCCCGCTTTTGGCGTGACAGTCACGTTTTTTGTAAATTTGTCCCGCGTCACGCCTTCTTTTTAAATGTCCTGCCCTGCCACCATTCCTCCTGCCCCCCCACGCACCACCCACCTCTGCATGAGCCTGCCCCAGCCCCCGCACGCCGCTGCGCACGCACGCCACCACTGCCGCATGCCGCTGCGCACGCACGCTGCCACGGCCTCTGCTGCACAAGCACACATGCCGCCGCCGCTCACTGCTGCACGCTGCCGATTTCCTCCCCCCCACCTCCCACCGTCCTACTCAGCTCCCACCAGCATCTGGTCACTTTAATCTACAATGCTGTTAACAACTAAATGATGAACCTTGCATTTGATCACAGGTCAATGGATCAATGTAGAGCCCAAAAGCCAGGATGCCAGACAATCTTGATCAACCAAGAAGTAGCTTTTATTTACAGATATTCACATAGGCCACAAGGTGGCTGTATATACAGAAGCGAAACTAAAAGTAATACAAGCAGAGAAGACAGAGGGAAAAAGAGGCATGGCTACCTCTCATATTTATAGTGTAACTGGTAATGATGATTGACACCTCACATGAGTGTCTTGTGACTGTTGGGAGTTGGGCTTGCACCTGCCTAGCACCAGACTCCCTGTGTCCAAACTGTTAGTGTGGTGTGGCCAGAAACCTTGTCAGCCATTTTAACTACTTTATAGCATATAGATATTATTGTTTTAATGTGGGAATGCAAAAATCCTAACACTCTCTGTCAGTCCTTGGAAGGACGCAGTGGAAAACCAATTTTTGCCAAGAAAGCTGCAGGGATTCATCCAGGCGGTGTCTGATAATCAGACATGATTGAATAAAAGAATAAAAATCTCAGGTACAATCAAGTCATATGCTATTTTGGGTCCACTGTACCAGGGTTGTCAAACCCAAGGCCTCTGGGCCAGATTCAGCCCATGGGGTGCTTAAATCTGGCCTGTGGGTCTGGCCTGGAAATAGCAAAGGGCCAGCCCATGATGCCTCTGGCACTGGTGATGATAATTTGAGGTGGTTCGAACTGGCAAAAACCACTCCTGGCTCCATTCAAATATAAAGTATTTATTAAAGAGAAATAAAACAATAAAGAGGTAAAACCTTAACTAGGCTATCTAAATATACTCCATATGTAAGGGTGGGTATGTGTGTAAGGGGCAAAAACAGCAGAAGAGAAGAGAGCTAAGGCAAGAGGGTTTATATTCAGTAGGAGGAGCTTCTGCTCTGACCATACGTTATTGGTGGAGATCAGGTAACTGTTGGAGATGGTCAGATGACCTTCAGTGTGACTCAGCAAGTTCGTGCACCTTCATCCATTGTTTGGATAGGTCAGCAGCCGGGATTTCCTGACCAATGAGAACTGGATTACGATCTCATCATCTGAGCAAGGCCATCTCCATCTATCTATCCCTGGTGAAACTAGAGATGAGCAGGTAGCAGCTGACAGCTATATATTTAAGAAAAATGACTTTCAATTCTTTCGGTTGCCAGGAGAGGTTTAACAGTTGGGGGTTCCCTCTGTAGGAAAAGTCTGCTGTTTCCATTTCTTTCTTTCTCTGAGATTTAATTTATCTGCAAAGGAAAATTTAAGCAGCAGGTGAACCATTTTATAAATAAGCTTGTGTTCAATATATTTCAAACAGCTTGCTGTTTTGGTGACAGGTACATCCGGCCTATTCCAGGTGTATAGTTGTGCTTATTAATTTCACTCAGGGGCAAGAATGAAAGGTGAATATTATTTTTCTGCTGTGTCTTTATTTATTTGCTATTTTCTGGATCAGAAAAGGGCACTTTGGCTGAAAATAAAGGCAAAGGAGGACAGCTGAAATTAAAGAACCATAGTGTCAGCTTTGGAAGCCATATTTTACTTAGAAGCTCCCACAAGGCCACATTTAGTGCCTGGGAATTTGGGAGGGGGGATCTCATAGCGAGGTGGAATTTCAGACGTAACAACATTCTTCTTCTGAATCAAGGACAAGTTATCCTGCACATGGCAAGGAGTGGTTGGAGGAATGTCTCCAGTTGGGATGACCAGTGATTGGATCATGTGATGGACTGATGGGTGCAGGAGATGGGATTTTGATTTTCAATTATGAAGGGAAAACCCGGAACTCTGAGATTCAGGTTTTCCCAGATGTGCCAATATGACAACTCTAATAAAATGGAACTTTGAGAAAATGCTTGTCTCGTTGGAGTTTGTTACTTGGAACACTGACACATAGTATTATCTATCCTGGATATATACAACTTAGTCCTGCCTTACCTACATTTTGGACAGCTGAGATGCTACCATCTGGAAGATAAATGGTGGCAGCTATGCAAGGACAGGTGGCAGGCCAAGGTGTAGCCAGGGGACTTCTGGGAGTCAAAATATGAACCTCCACCCAACAGGCTTTTAGCTTTATCTTAAATGTCGAAAAGAATCAAACCTTATTCCCACAAACTCTTTTCCTTATACACAGATAATACAGGTAGTCCTTGATTTATGATTGCAAGTGGGATCAGAATTTCTGTTGCTATGTCAGGTGGTTGTTAAATGAGTTGCACCTGATTTTATGACCTCTTTGCCACCATAAAACAAACTCCCTTTTTACGACCCTGTAAATCCCTTCATTGGAGATAGTTAAGCAAATTGCTTTGGCTGTTAAATGAATCAGGTAGTTGTTAAAATTTCGCTTCCTCCATCGACTGTGCTTGATAAACGCTATCTGGGAAGGCTGCAAATGGCAATCGCATGACCTTTGGGATGCTCAACTATCATAAATACATGCTGGTTGCTAAGCACCCAGATTTTGATCATGTGACCATAGGGGAAGCTGTCACAGTCAAGTGGCGATGGGTCATAAGTCAGATTTTCAGTATCTTTATAACTCTGAATAGTTGCTAAACAAATAATTGTAAGTAAAGTACTACTTGCATTGGACCTCATCTGGTTCATACTGGTTGACCTCAAGAATGTTACATGTGACCAGAGGTAGTATTCAGCCAGTTCCAACAGGTTCTGGAGAACTGGTAGCAATAATTTTGACTGGTTCAGAGAAACGGCAAATACCACCTCTGATTGGCCAGCAGCATAGCCATGCCCACTAAGCCATGCCCACAGAACTGGTAGCAAAAAAAAATTGAATCCCACCACTGCATGTGACCCTTTGCAGCCAATACATTTGTGTCATGGGAGAAAACATGACATTACAAAGTGGGGAGAGGCAGCTATGTTATATCTCCATTTTGCAACATTCTTATTCCAACTGGATCTCACAGGCTTTGGCTTTTAGTCAATAAAAATGTCATACTTATGCAACTCCCAAAACAGTTCACTTCATGTAAATATATGGAGTGCCAATGTGACTCAGTCCTGTCAACTAACATAGCAAGTGCTTGTTGAATTTTTCCACTATTAGATATATCATTTTCAACCG
Source organism: Mimophis mahfalensis (assembly GCA_032468015.1). NCBI lineage: Eukaryota > Metazoa > Chordata > Lepidosauria > Squamata > Mimophis > Mimophis mahfalensis. The sequence continues at coordinate 65,438 of JANHFR010003735.1, forward strand.
TATCAGTAGCTCATCATCTCTGTTATCCATTTACGGGAAGTGTTTTATGCAGATCACCTTATTTGTTTATCAAATGTTAACACTGTCTACTTGGGAAGTGAAACTTTCAGATTTATACCAAAGTAGTTGACATTGATTACAACATTATGGGTGTATTCACATCACACACCAAAACCAGGTTAACAAAACATAATGCAAAATGTAATATATGCCCAAGTAAAGAAATTTTGTTATGGTTTAAGATGATGCCTTAGTTTAGACTACAGGTCAGGATAACGGCCTGGTTCCCAAACAGACTGATAGTCTTACAAAATATTCTACCAAGCTTTGGAGAATGCATCACCGTGTGTGTTATCAACCACAATGAAATGACTTTAGAAGCATCCAAAATTTTGGGTACCAAAAACAGTACTCAGCACTTAGCACCTGGCATCATCTGTTAGGTCACCATCGGTATCTTCAGTCCTGGAAGAAAGTAATTGTGATCAATAACTATTCTTTTCATTGAACTCTGGATAGGGTAAATGCCTATAGGATAAGTAAAGAACAGGATGTCTAGCCATCGATGATTATTTCATCAATAGAGCAGAACCTTTCCTACGGGATGTCTTAAGTTCCTCCATCAACCTCCAATTATCAGAGGTATTTCTATTTTTCTACTTTTAGGTTAGCTTAGATCTTATAATTGGAAAGTAATGTGGTGAGAAATCATCAGTATGAAAACCTCATAGAAAGGCTTGTGTGGCTAAATTTTTAATTGAGAAAGAGAGAGAGAGACAGAAAGAGAAAGAGAGAGGGAGAGACAGAGAGAGACGGAGAGAGAAAGAGCAGAGAGAGATGCACAGAGAGATACCTGTTTTCCACAGAAAAGAAAACTGGGAGCCACAAAACCTGGGTAGGCATGGCTGCGGGGGTCATGTGACTGGGTGGGAATGATGTCAAGTTGGCCATACCCACCCAGGTTTTGTGGCTCCCAGTGTTTTCTTTTCTATGGGAAACTGGGCCAAATGGCTCTTTGAGTGTTTAAGGTTGCAGACCCCTGATCTAGATACAGCATTCTGATAAATACCTGGGCAAAGCTGAGTTATCAGCTAGTATTTTAATAAAAGAAAGATAAGTTTTCCACCCTCTTTGTAGTAAAATGCCCTGTTTTAACTTAGCTGTCAACATTTAATATGCCACCTCTTTTGTGCCAACACCCAGTTTTGTGCAATAGAGGCACAGCCCACTTTCCACATTATCTCTTAGGTTCTTATTGCCTGTTGTAATCACACATACAATCCCTATAAGTAAATACATGGACATATAAAAAGATCATGTGTTTTTCTGCGTACGAGTAGGACACTGGGAATTGTCTGTGTTTAGCAAGCCTGGGATCCCTAAAAGTAGTGGTAGCATTGTTAGGAGAAACATCAGTAAAATTGAATTAAATGGAGCTGAATCTTACTTTTTAGTTGTATGGTTTCCAGTACTGTATGTATACGTAGTACATAGTAGTATTTTCAAAATGAATGGTGCTTTGAAATCCTTTCTTGGATTCTTTTAAAAAAGTATGACATTTGAATAAGTCTGCAAAAGCAAATGGTGAACTGTAAGAACATGATAACAAATGGTATATAGATCTGGGAAACCGGGTAATCAAATCTAATTGTACTAATACATTTCTGTAAGGTATTGGTTTTGTATAAACAGTATGCTAAACAAAATCAGTTGAACTCATAGCAGTTGAATTTTCACAGTGATTAGAATCAAGCTTGCATAAGATTTGTTTTCGTTTTGTGTTGTAGTTTTGCATGGTGTGTACATCCAACCTCCTTGATTAATTTATAGTTCACTGTATTATGTCTACCCAGAAGGTAGGATTAATTGAGTCATCATGTTATATCATAGCCTAGTTGTGTAGTCAGCGACCTGACCCTCTTAAATGCTGGTCTTTTCTATGCTAGCAGAACTGTGGCAGAATGGAAGTTAGACACAGCCTGCCGCCTTACCTCCTACATGACAGAATTTCAAAAGAGAGACAGTCGCATGAAAGGGGGAGGGGGTAGTTGAAATGGACTAAGAAGCTGACAAGAAGTTGGGGGAGAGTTGCAACTGTAGAAAGAAAAAGAAGAAAAAGGAGGCTACTATTCACATTTGAAATTAGACAGTCTCAGGTTGCCGAGGGGGTCCAAAGAGGAATTGACATGGGTGTCGCTATACAAGGAAGACCCCACAGCATGGGATTTCACAGGTCTACTCTGTGAAATATGCAGAAAGAAAAAACAAAGACATAAGAAGGATAATCCCTGTGTTGTTAGGTGTAAAAAGGTTGTCTGCTAAGTTTTTTCTGGAGTTTTTAATTAACTCTATTGGGGATTTCATAGCAGCTGCATTCTAGATTAGGCACACAGCTTCTTTAACAAAAACAATAATGTTGCTGGCAGAAAGGCAGTTATTTTCTGGAATGATTATAGAGCAATTAAGTCATAAAATAATTTGCTTCTTCCAAAGGCAGACGCAGAAGGTGAGGAGAACTATAGCTCTATTTTTACGCATTACTTGAATTGGGTTTGCTTAAGTAGCTGAATTGAAAATTCAGTATGTCAGAGAAACTAATGTCACCCTACTCTTGATATCCTTAGAATAAAGAAAAGAAATTGGAGTGGTTCACAGGGAACAAGTTTGCATGTTGTATCTTGTCTGATCAATCCTGAGATTGCCCAACAAGAATAGTTCTTGTCGTTTTATTCTCCAGCCTTATAAAGGTTGAGCTGCAGAGACGTTTCAAGCTGATAAGTCTTGGGTAGCTATGCTCTCTACATCCAGTGAATGGGATAGTGCATTTTCCCCCAGTCTGGTACCTTCTAGTACAGTGTTTCTCAACCTTGGCAGTTTGAAGATGCGTGGACTTCAACTCCCAGAATTCCCCAGCCAGC
>JANHFR010003737.1:13432-25106 GCA_032468015.1 Mimophis mahfalensis
AGAGAAAGGGAGGGAGGGAGGGAGGGAGAAAGGGATCAAATAGGCTCACCTTGAAGCCACATGAAGTTTCCTCCCTGTGAATTGAAACTGTTTTGCTATCTGAGCTTTGTGCCACAACTGAACCAGAAGGAAATGGGCTCAAGGGCAGCATGGGGTTGCTGAGGTGCAGCCCTACTCAGGAGTGGAATTCAATTTTTTTTAATTACCGGTTCTGTGGGCGTGGCTTAGTGGGTGTGGCTATGCTGTCGGCCAATCAGAGGTGGTATTTGCCAGTGTCAACCAATCAGAGGTAGTTCTCCAAATCAGTCAAAATTATTGCTACCAGTTCTCCGGAACCTGTTGGAACTGGCTGAATACCACCTCTGGCCCTACTCCAGAAGTAATGCCAAAGTCCCAGGCAGAAGTGTACGACAACTCATATTGTAGCCTCCAGTTGCTGTTGGAAAAGAGCATAGTTCAGCGTTAGGTTATCTGCTTTGCATGCAAAGCAATTTCAGTTGGATACCTGGAGTCTCCCGCTAGACTTGGGAATCGCATATTAATTTCTAGAGCAGCCTTTAAGAATGAGTGATTAAAGGGATGGGATGTGCTTAGCCCTGACAAGCAAAGATTGAGGGGGACTCGAGGGTAATACAGAGAATAAGAATGTAACCTGTTCTTTATCATTCGCATTAGGTCATAATTGTTTAAAGTTACAGGAAGGAAATTTGAACGTCAGGGAAAACCTGATAATGATAAGGACAGCTTGAATAATGAAACCAATTCTTGGAGTGATTGTGAGCGCTTCATCATCGGTTGTCATCAAGCAGAGACAGGGCAAACACAGGTCAAGAATAGTTGGGAGTCCATTTCAGTTGGAGTCCTGCCATCAGCAGGCAGTAGCAATCAATAGACTGAATGGCTTCTTCAAACCTTCAGATTCTGGGCTCTCCTTACAGACCGCGCCATACTGAGATAACAGATCAATTGACTGACCTATCAGTTTCTAATACTTTTAAAACGAGCCATAAAGATTGATCACTCTGTGCGTGCAGGTAAAGTGTACGGAGTTTGAATGATCCACGCTTAGGCCTAGTCTGAACATCAGCGTTGAGAACAAGCGGACTCAGCTGTCCCCCTGGTTTTCTCTTAGGCCTCTCTTAGGCCTCCTTGATTTTCCTTTTTTCTTATCCTACTGCATCCTCATTTATATCTTTGTGCTTTCTTTTATATATTGGCTCTCCGCTAATTTCTGCAGATTCCAAGTTTGTTCTCAAATGAAGCATTGTTCTAATGTAAACAAGCCACAGGCAGACTCGCATCGGAACATTCCTGACACAGGGAACAAAGCCAACCAGAATTCAGAATTCTACCGTGTGTGTGTGTGTGTGTGTGTGTGTGTGTGTGTGTGTGTGTGTGTTCTTTGTATGTACAAGATAGATGCAAACCATAGGGAAGATACAAAAAATAGCCTTACAGGAAACCTTTCTCTAAAAGGTCTATTCTTCATTAAAAAGTGGCTATTGATAAGTGGCAGATATGGTGTAAAATGCTTCTAAAATGGTTCTTCACCTTAGTTACAATTTGGAAAATGTAAGATCCCGTAACAGATTAACAGAGTTAGAAGGGATCTTGAGGATCATCTAGTCCAACCCCCCACCCAGGCAGCAGACCTTACACCATTTCTGACAGATGGCAAATCTCTTCTTGAAAGCCTCCAGTGATGAAGCTCCCACAGCTTCCAAAAGCAAAAGCTGTTCCATTGGTTGATTGTTCTCACTGTCCAAAAAGTTCTCCTTATGTCCAGGTTGAATCTCTCCTTGATCAGTTTCCATCCCTTATTCTTTGCCTGTCCTCAGGTGCTTTGGAAAATAGCTTGACCCCCTCCTCTCTTTGGCAGCCCCTCAGATACTGGAATGTCTCTTCTGGTCCTTCTCTTCACTAGAGAGCCATGCCCAGTTGCTGTAACCGTTCTTTATGTTTTAGTCTGCGGTCCCCCAAGCATCCTGTTTGTTCTTCTCTGCACTTTTTCTAGAGCCTCAAGATGTCTGAGCATAGGAGATGAATGTGCATGGACCAAAAAATATCAGTGGGCTTCTGATTACTTCTTATTTTTCTCGGTGGATTCTTGCAGTATCACTCAAGGCTTTCTAAAGAATATATATAAAATCTTATTTTATGCACATTTATTTTAGAGGCGCTAGCTGCACTTAATTTGCAACCTACATCTAGTAGAAAATTATTTCAGGGTTCCTTTGCTTTCAAATATTTGATTCTTAAGGGGGGAAAATGGCTTGAATGGCAGGGGTTTCAGGACAACCAAAAGTACAAGTAGTCCTTGACTTACAACAATTCGTTTAGGGACCGTTCAGAGTTACAAATGCAGCTGGGGAAAAAAAGTGGTTTTACAGTTGTTAAAACATCCCCATGATCACATGATCTAGATTTGGGCAGTTAGCAACTGGCATGTATTTATGATCACGATTTGTAACCTTCCCAGCTAGCTTCTGACAAGCAAAGTCAGTGGGGGAGGCTAGATTTGCTTAACGACCGCATGATTTTCTTAACAACTGCAGTGATTCACTCAACAACTGTGGCAGAAGTGGTTGTAAAATGGGGCAGAACTCAATTAACAACTCTTCTCTGCTTAGCAAGAGAAAATTTATGCTCAATTGTAGTTGTAAATCAAGGACTGGCTGTACGTTTCAGTCTAACTTTAAATTTAAATGACATGAAGTTTGCAGATTTCACTGTTTTCAGATGTGGCCCTGGCCACGTTCTGAAGGGCAGCATACAGTGAGTGGCCATAAATGGTGATGAGGATTTGTCCTCTCCCAAGTTCAGAAATGTCAGGAAGGGGGGACAACTTCTTGAAGCCTTGTTTGTAGACTTCTGGAATACCTTGAAATGAACTGTTATGAGGTGCTGGGTTAGGCTAACATTTATTCTAATTCAGTAGAGTTCTTTCATACTTTTTTTTAAATAAGTGCAATGATATTAATAAAACAAATGAAAAAAAAAACAACAACTGAAGGACCATCCATCTCCATTTATTTTGCCCATTGTGCAGTGCTCAGTGTTGACTCAGCCTTCCATCCTTCCGAGGCGGGTAAAATGAGGACCCAAATTATTGTTGGCAGCAATACCCTGTGAAGCAATATATAAGTCTAAGTGCTGTTGCTACTGCTATGGGTACATACGTGAGCAGAGTTGATATGATCCAGATCTTCTCAACTGTCAGTTGTCATGTTATGATATTAAGGACTTATGCAGTCCCTGCCCTCAGGAACCTCCCTCCCTCCACAATGCATATGTCTCCTCACCTCATAAATGTTACATGAGTATTTAGAGACCTGGTTCTATCCAAGGGTGGGCTGCTGGGGATTTGCGGGGGTTTGGGTGATCTCCTTGCTAAGGGTCTGCCAGGTTCGGCAACCCCCCAGACCCCACTCCTGGCTGGCCCTGCCCCACCCACCCCACCTTGCCCCTTCCAGGAGTCTCCATGCAGCCCATTTTAGATGCAAGGTAAATGCAGAGACTGCACAGAGGCTCAGGGAGGGCAAAAAATGGGCCTATCAGAGGTTCCAGAAGTCCAGAAGCCTGTTTCCGGCCTCCAGAGCCCGGGGGGGGCGTTTTCACCCTCCCAGAGGCTCGAGGAAAGCCTCTGGACCCTGGGGAGGGTGAAAAACAGCCTCCCACAAGTCCGGAAACAGGCCTGTTTCCGGCTTCTGGAGAACCTCCAGAACCCGGGGGGAGGCTCTTTTTGCTGACTAGGCCACGCCCACAATGGCCACACCCACCCAGCAATGGAGCAGTGAACCCCTTGCCAAATGTTTTGAAGCCCACCCCTGTTCTATTTCCATGCTTAGGTTGTTTATGGGGATTCTGATGAATACTTTTTGAATGATATTAGGGGGTTTTTGAAGCAAGAAGCCTGGAGAGTCATTTGTTTTAAATTGTATGTTTTAAATATTGCAAATTTCCCAGAGTGTTTTTGGAGTTGGGTGGCCTTAAAAAAAGTAAGTAAATTGGGGAGGTTTTTGCACATACTGAAATAGCTAGAAAGGAAAAGGAAAGGGTTGAAATTATTTAGAATTATAAAGAATGAGAAATAATTCTCATATTTTTTTTCCTTGTGGTCAGTCTTTGTGTTGTGTTTCAACCACCATCAGCTTCCAGAAATTTCCTTATACCATATTTTTGCACTATAAGATGCTCCAGACCATAAGATGCACCTAGCTTTTGGGGAGGAAAACAAGAAAAAAAATCTGTCTCTGTTTCCCAGCAATTTGCCTCCTTGCAGCAAACAGCAAACAGCCTAGTCAGCTTCAGCACAGCCTGATTTAGCACAAGCAGCTGAATGGTGGTTGGATCAGCCACCCCAAATACCTCCGATCAGCTGTTCCAGTCTGCTGGGATTGCCACCATCTATCATTGTTGCCATGCACCCCATGTCAGTCTTCACGTGCCTCATTTTTGTCCTCTGTGCACCCCATGTTTGGCCCATTCTAGGCGCCGCCACTTGGAACAGGCCAAAAACAGGACACATGGAGGCCAAAAGTGGGGAGTGCAGAGAGAAAAAAACAAGGTGCTCAGAGGCCAAAAATAGCCAAAGGGTAGGCGGGGCTTCGGTACACAGACATTTCCACCCACTTTTTGGGTGGGGGAAGTGCATCTTGAAGTGCAAAAAATATGATAATCCACGCATCCGGTGGATTCTGATAAATTTGGTGAAATTTTCAAACAGATTTTGAAAATGTCTCATTTCATCATGGCACTTCTGTTCCATCTTTCCTCTGGGGATATTTAGGGTGGCATTCTCATTATAATGTATTCGCAGAATCAGGATCTTGTGAAGAAGTTAAACTGTTGTGCAAGAGCAGTCACAGTTGAGTAATGCTTGAACCTAGAAATCCACAGTTCTGCTTAAGAATGTGCAAATGCGTCTGCTCTCAGGGAAACCTGAGGGCAATTATGGTAAGCACAGTCAGATGAAAGCACCACCCATTATTTAAAATGTCTTACAGGAAGTCCTTTTTCATTCCACGTGATTCTAAATTATTAGTGAACTGAGGTCAAATTGTTGAAAAAAATGCCCATAATATTACTCTGCCAAAATATTGTGCATTTAGATTGTCAAGGTGCTTTAAAATATACCTTTACCTCAGAAGTTGTGCCCGTGTGTTTCTGCTGATGATAAATTCATAAAACACATACTGCTGTAGTTTGTTGCCCTATAAAGGTGCAGAAGTAACAGAATAACAGAGTTGGAAAGTATCTCAGAAATCCTCTAGTCCAATCCCCTGATAAGGCCATATCATTTCAGGCAAATGGTTGTCCAATCTCTTCTTAAAAACCTCCATTACTGGAACATCCAGAACTTCTGGAGGCAAATCGTTCCACTGATTAATTGTTCTATTTGTAAGGAAATATCTCCTTAGTTCTAAGTTGCTTCTCTTCTTGATTAATTTCCCTCATTGCTTCTTGCCCAGCCCTCAGGTGCTTTGGAGAACAGCTTTGACTCCCTCTTCTTTGTGGCAGCCCCTTAAATATGGGAGCACAGCTATCATGTCACTCCAGTCCTTCTTTTCATCAAACTAGACATACCCAATTCCAGCAACCGTTCTTTATGTCCTTTAGTCCTCCAGTCCCCTAATCATCTTTGTTGCTCTTCTCTGCACTCTTTCTAGAGTCTCAACATCTTTTTTACATCATGGCGACCAAAACTGGATGCAGTATTCCAAGTGTAGTCTTACCAAGGCTTTATAAAGTAGTAGTAACACTTCACACAGTCTTGATTCTATCCCTCTGTTAATGTAGCCTAGGAATGCATTAGCTTTTTTGGCAGCTGCAGCACACTGCTGGCTCATATTTAAGTGATTTAAGATCCCTCTTGAAGTTACTCCTATTGAGCCAGGCACCACCTATAAGTATACCTTTGGTTTTTCTTGTCTACATGTAGAATCTTACTTTTCTCACCAGTGAATTTTTAGCTGAAGTTACTTTACAGATCTGGTGAGCATTTCAGAAATAGCTGTCAGGCTGGGTCTATGTTAGACACGACTATTAAAGTCACCAAATCTCGAAATACTGCAATTAATGCCCCCACACACACACACACAAATGCAGATGGCAGCCTTGTAAACAATGCTTTAACCTTAATTCTTCAATTTATAGTCAGCTTAGTAATAGATGCAAAATGATGGATTTGTAGCAGGGTATACTATTTCTGTAACTGCTTGAGACTGTTCTTTGTTCATTTCTGCATGAAACGTCTAATATTTTGACGCCCGTATTTATTGTCTCTATGACGCCCAGTCATTGTGTGGTCTTTCAGCTTAGAACTTCTTCACAGCAGGATTGTCTTTAAAAAGGACCAGATCAGTATCCTATTGAGAATGCGCCAGAACTTTATATTTTCCTTGGAGGTTCTTTTATGTTGGAATTTAAGATCTGAACAAATCTGTATTTTCATCTCTTTTTGCCACCGATTGTTCCTGTTTAGAGCCAAAAGGGAATTTTTGCATGCATCTTTTTTCTTTAAAAAAAACAACAAGATACTTTTTCACTTTTTTGGAGACTGAAGAAGAAAGGGGAAAGATAAAGAAAAGTATTATTTCATGATTACAGTTCCTGGACGCCTTTATCTTGATTTCTGACTGTACTAATAAAATGGACTGTCTTTGTTTTAGGATTCTTTGCTCAAAAATTGTCATTCCTGGATTGCACCCTGTGGATTCCAATTCGTGTTGACTCATTAGAAAAACAGTTTTTCCAGACTCAATACAATAGGAAGAAGTTTGCAACTGCAGATTTCAGTTTACAGAACTTAAATGAGTCTGTAGGTGTCTCATGTCACTATGCAGCTCCACTTTAATTCTCAAAGCCAAATTGTTATTTGTCGGTTTTAATGGATTAGATAATGAGTTCCTAACTCGAAAGGTTTTTTTGAGATTAAGGGAGAGTTTGTTCAATCTGTAGAATCCAAGTCTTGTAATAATGGCTTTTGCAATAGGAGGAATATATGCCAACCCTATAATCCCTAAAATAATATTCTTTGGGAACCAATATATCATATTGGTTAAAGGTTATTACCTTTAAAGCCCTACATGGCTCAGGGCCGGGCTATCTTTGAGACTGCCTTCCACCGCATAACTCCCAGCGACCAGTAAGATCCCGCAGGGTTGACCTCCTCCAGGTCCCGTCAGCTAGACAATGCTGGCTGGCGGGCCCATGGGGGAGAGCCTTCTCTGTGGCTGCCCCAGCTCTCTGGAACCAACTACCTCCTGATGTCCGGACTGTCCCCACCCTGTTGGCCTTCCAGAGGGCAGTGAAAACCTGGCTTTTCTGGCAGGCTTGGAGCCGTTGATCTCACTATTGTGATCTTGCGAGATCCGGCCTGAATGTAGTGCATGAGTTTTTAATGTTTTAACATTTTTAAACATTTTTTATTATGTATTGTTCGTGTTGTTTCACTGTGAGCCGCCCAGAATCCCTCGGGAGTTGGGCGGCATAGAAATACGGAATAAATAAATAAATAAATAAATAAATAAATAAATAAATAAATAAATAAATATGCTATCTTGCCACTTGTAAAATTTAAAACAAATGGAAATTTATAATAGGACACCATGGATTTTATTTGGAAGAAATTCTGAGGTAAAACTAGGGCCGATCTTCTCAGAGTGCATGTCGGCCTCAGAATGTCAGAGAGATCTCATTTGTTTGGATAAGCAATCACCTTTCCATGAATTCAGTAATTCCTTCCATTCATGAAAGGCCTCTGATGTTCTGCATGGAACATCTCTTTTATTTATTCCCTTCTTTCATTTTATTTGCTAGTCTTTGGTTACCTGGTTGTTGTTGTTTTTCCTGGAGGATTGATGGGTTATCTGGAATGATAGGAGATGTATAAGAAGCAACTTATCTGTAGAAGGCATTTCCTTCCACCTTGAATTCTGATCCAAATTCCAAATTTGGATGCATTCACTGGACTGAAATTCTGAATCCAGTCTAATGAGGAATAGGTGTTAGGAAGAACAAAAGCACTGTGTTTTGTTCAACAAAACAACATTGTGATGTCCAAGCTCAAGTGTTTCCATAGTTCATGCTTTTTTCATTCCACTGAAATTGTGAGGAGACAGTGGGCAGATTCACACGGAGATTTTCTGACCACTAATATTTGATCTTAATAAAATGTTCCTGACAGAACTACGTGCCAAAATTCAGCGTCTAGAAAATCATATTTGCAAAACACATCTCTTCCTTTTTTTTTTGCCTGTCTTCACAAAAGCCTGTAAATGGAACTATGGGCAGAATTACTGATGGGATGCATGTCTTGGGTTTAGTACAGATGATGAAGAATTTGCAAATGAGTTTATTCAGAGAGTTTTTGGAAAAAGACAAAAGACAAAGAAGGACAAATGCCAAAATAAACATTCTGTGTTTGATTTTGCAAAGTGCAGGGTGGGGGGAGAGATTCTGTTCTAAGCTGAAATACTTTCTGAGCATTGTCATCCTTATAGCCCATGCATGAGCTTCACACCACTGCCAAAAACAAATCCAGCCCTCCAAGTAATCAGAGAATCCCCATGTGTCTGCTTTTGGGGATGGGGTGAATTATAGGATGTTAGTTTGGGACGAGAAAGAAGAACACTCACCCGGTTGGTGAGGGCTGCTTAGATTCCTTCTGCAGAAGATCTCACCCTTCAGTACTTCTAACCCGCCTGCCCCATCCCCATCTGTTGTCTGATGTGCTCTGAGGGACATTTTCACAAAATGATTTTTCAGCAGAACTACAAGGGAGATGAAAGAAGGGAAAAGTTGACGAAGGAGCAGACAGACTGACTACTTTGCTTCCTGGGGAGGTGTGGTTTGTGCTCAAGGCTGGAATTGGATGTAAAGAACAGCACTCATGGCTGTTAGCCAAGATGGCAACCTCGGGTCCTTAATGCGAAGAAATAGTAATGAATGGTTCAGTGTGCTAAGCAGTTCCCCCATTATCTTGGGGAGGGCAGGCAGCCAATGACACAGAGAAGGAATCAGAACATAGTGTTTTTTTTTTTCTTTAATGTGGTCAATCCACCCAGATAATATTTTTTTCTGAGTAATAGCCTGAGATGTTTTCTTTTGGCTCACAACCTAATCTTCATATTTATTTATCTACACAGCTGCTTGACATCCAGCTCAGGGGGTTGCGCGTAATTAAATAGCAACCAACAAAGAATAAAATATAATAAAACCCATTGCATGAAGAGTAATTCAAACAGCCACACATGATCAAAGTGCATAAAATCTCCTAACCTTCTCTGCAGGGGTAAAGCCAGGTCTTCAGAGCTGTTTGGAAAACAGATAAGTGCAGGGTCATCTGGATTTTAAGGGGAATGCTATTCCATAGAGTGTGCACGATAACAGGTAATACTGCTTGAGTGACAGGACCTGGGGCATGTCAACTCTGTCAGATCTTATTGGATAGACAGAGGCAATTAGAGGTTTATAATTTTTGATGTTGTTAATGTTTTGTTTATATTGGTGGAGCTCACTCATTATTTCTGTGGTGACTGTAGATTTTTTGGTAAGGATTCTGAACATGAGTTTAACTATTAGCTGCCCAGAGCTAAAGAAATAAAGGTAAAGATTCCCCTCGCACATAGGTGCTAGTTGTTCCCAACTCTAGAGGGTGGTGCTCATCTCCGTTTCAAAGCCGAAGAGCCACCGCTGTCTGAAGACATCTCCCTGGTCATGTGGCCAGCGTGGCTAAACACCAAAGGCGCACAGAACGCTGTTACCTTCCCACTAAAGGTGGTCCCTATTTTTCTACTTGCATTTTTACATGCTTTAGAACTACTAGGTTGGCAGAAGCTGGGACAAGTAACAGGAGCTCACTCTGTTATGCAGCACTGGGGATTCAAACCGCCGAACTGCCGACCTTTCTGCTCAACAAGCTCAGCTGTGGCTGAAGAAATAGATGAAGTCTAATACTATATCCATAACCTAAAACCAACTCAACTACAATTTTTCCTCACATGATAGCTAGATCGATGATAGATAGAGGATTCAGAGAGGTTCTTAATGCATCTTGAAACTTAGAGCAAAGTTATATAAGTTGTTTATGACCATGAAATTATTGAAACTACTGAGAAGACCATCTTCCATGTATTCTACGAATTCTTTCTAAAATATATCTATGGTGGTGATTTTTCCCCAGTTATTGAGGACCTAGAAAGTGCTTTGAAATGGTCATCTTATTTCCTGTGTGGAAACTAAGAGGTGAAGTGGCTACCTGCAATTTTTCAAATCCTATCTTTAGTAGAGTTTCAAAAAAACCTGAAAAGTTGAATTTAACAAAAGTTCCAGTGAACGGAAAATTCCTTCAGGATCATTATCAGACCAAGGCCAATTGCTTTAGATATATAAGGGTTGTTACTATTTCCCAGAAGATTAAAAAAGTCAAATTATGGTGCTTCCCAAGTAAAACAGATTTTGAACATATTAAAACTAGTCAGATAAAATCAGTAGTTCTATGGAACTGATTCTTCATCTTGGTCCAAAATGAGAAGGGAGTTCAGGCAATAAAAATATTATTAGTGCTTTATCAATGCTTTTAGCCTAACCTATGTACTAAATGATGTTGTTGTTGTTGTTAGTTGCGAAGTCGTGTCCGACCCATCGCGACCCCATGCACAATGTTCCTCCAGGCCTTCCTGTACAAACTCTAAAATAGAGTTCTTGGTTCTTCTTTTATAGTTTGAGACATTTAAGATTGCAACTGATATACCAACTGATTGGGGAAAAACAGAATCCTAACTTTGTTAGGCCTACATAAATCAGAAAGTACCCATCCAGGAAAAGTAAAGTCTGGTTTTTCCATATAATTAAAAGGAACATTATATCAGTGATTCCCTTTCCCTCAAGTTAAGCTTAAACTGGATAACTCAGAAATCATGGGCTGAGTATTGTTTTACTGCTTCATGGAATGACAATGTCTTAGGAGTTCCTCAGCATAAAGATCGGGAATTGGTTTCCCTTAAAACTAATTGCCCACCAAAGAGCAACTAACATGATTAAAGCCTGGAGACTAAAACTTATGAAGAACGGTTGCAGGAACTGGGTATGGCTAATCTAGAGAATGGGAGGACTAGGAGCAGGGGTGGGATTCAGCCAGTTCGAACAGGTTCTGGAAAACTGGTAGCGATAATTTTGACTGGTTCGGAGAACCGGCTAATACCACCTCTGATTGGCCAACACTGGCAAATGCCACTTCTGATTGGTCGACAGCATAGCCACGCCCACTAGGCCACATCCACAGAACAAGTAGTAGAAAAAAATGGAATCCCCCACTCACTAGGGGTGACATGATAGCAGTATTCCAGTATTTGAGGGGCTGCCACAAAGAGGAGGGGGGCAACTTGTTTATCAAAGCACCAGGAGGAAAGACAAGAATTAATGGATGGAAATTAATCAAGGAGAGAAGCAACCTGGAACTAAGAGGAAAATGTTTAACAGCGAGAACAATTAACCTGTGGAACACCTTACCTTCAGAAGTTGTGGTTTCTCCATCATGAGAGGTTTTTAAGAAGAGATTGGACAATCACTTGTTTGAAATAGTATAGAGCAGTGTTTCTCAACCTTGGCAGTTTGAAGATGCATGGACTTCAACTCCCAGAATTCCACAGCCAGCAAGGCTGTGGAATTC
>JANHFR010003737.1:39810-52703 GCA_032468015.1 Mimophis mahfalensis
TTGTGCTTAAACAGATTGTAAGCCGCCCTGAGTCTCCGGAGAAGGGCGGCATATAAATGGGATTAAAATAAAAAAAAAAATATTAAACAATATTGTCTATAGTAACATTTTAATTACCCCTATTAGAATACGGTCAAGTATTATGCACTTGCGGCTACTTTAAATGTCCATTTTAATACAAGACATTTTGATGCACTTTATCAAGGAACTATTGTTGTCAAAATCAAAATCCAAGAACTACAATTTCATACCTGAGAATAAGACCCCCTGAACTGTATGGGCTGAACTTCTAGCAAAGTAAGCATAGCAATGCATCGTAAATCATCTTTTATATAGCTTTAGTAAACCACAAGGAATGGCTTGTATTTTGAAGATGTATGCATATGACCTAACTGATCATCTATAATTGTCAATAATTATGCTTAATTACTTCTGAAAATTATAGCTAGAGGACAGGCTGTTAATTGGCGTTAATCAAAATGTTCCAGGGAGATTCGGAGATGAATTCTTATGGAGGATTTTGGCACCGCATCAAGAGGAAGAAGAATAAAAGCAGGAGTTTGAAATACAGGGAGTCTGGGGTGTTAAGTACCTTCACACAAGCCCAGACAGCAGGTTAAGAGAATTCAGCTTCTCCAGCTGTTGTCTGGGATGAACCAGTTTAACCCTTGACCTGAATTACCTAACAAAATCTGCCTTTATCCTCTGATGTGCAGAAAGATCCATCGTGCTATTCTCTATCCAGGTAAGTAACGTTATGCAAAGCAGAGAAAAAAAATAAAATCTGAAAACGATGGGGGATAAGAAAGGGAAATAAACATAGCGAAGTCTAGTTTTCTGCATTGACAGTAGCTTTCCATACCTTTCTGGTCTGACACACTATTCTTTCTGCCACTTCATACTTCACATTTATACTTTTTCCCCCCTGCAAATTCCCTTTTTTCAGAGGATCTCATCCTCTCCACTGAACCATTTTCTCAGTCTTCTCATTTCTCTCAAACCACTCGCCCTATATATTTTTTTTGCCATTTCATCCTCATTCATTCTCTTTAAATGGCCAACCCACCTTCATGTGCTGCTTTCATCCACTTCTGCAATCAATCCCCGTTTATTCAGCAGCAATCTATCCTCCATATATGCCAATACTTAAGCAATCCTTTCCCATTGCATTCAACTTTTTTTTTTTATCCTGACACGCTAAACCTCACTTCCCCTGATCCAAATGGGCAGAAGTCTGCTCTGATAGATATATTTTCCATTCTTTGCAACTTGTCCCTCCACCCAATTATTCCACTAGTATTTATGTATCTCAAACATTTTTATTCCACCAGTATTTATAGATCTCAAAACTTTTAGACTACTTTCCCGCCTGTAGTAAAGTATAAAATAAATCTCAAACAGTACATTTTTTTCCCTTTGTTTTTTACATTTATACATTAAATCAGTGTTTCTTAACATTGGCAACTTGAGGACGTATGAACTTCAACTACCAGAATTTCCCAGCAAGCTTGTTGGCTGGAGAATTCTGGGAGTTGAAGTCCACACATCTTCAGGTTGCCAGAGTCAAAGAAGACTGCATTAAATCATAATTGCTCATTTCATTTTCTGGTTCAAACCCAACCATCATGGTCTGAGATATTCATTCAGTTAGTACCACTTCATAAAGCCTTACTAAGACCACACCTGGAATACTGCAACAATTTTGGTCACCACACTACAAAAAAGATGTTGAGAATTTAGAAAAAGTCCCGAGAAGAGCAACTAAGATGAATAAAGGCCTTGACACTGAGACATAAGAAGAACAGTTGCAGGATTTGGGTGTGGCTAGTCTACAGGAAAGAAGAACTAGGGGTGACAAGATAGCAGTATTCCAGTTTTTGAGGAGCTGCCACAGAGAAGAGGGGGGCAAATTATTCTTCAAAGCACCTGAGGGCAGGACAAGAAACAATTGTTGGAAACTAAACAAGGAGAGAAGCAACTTGGAATTGAGAAATTTCCTAACAGAACAATTAACCAGTGGAACAGCTTGCCCTCAGAAATCACGGGTGCTTCATCACTGGAGAATATTAAGAGAGTAGACGGCCACTTGTCTGAAATGGTATAGGGTTTCCTGCATGAGCAGGGGGCTAGACTAGAAGATCTCCAAGGTCCCTACCAGCTCTATTCTATTCTAATTTCTATAGATGCCCATCTCAGTCAATGACTGTATACACACCTTATATGGGTATCAGCAAGCAAAGCTGTTTCAACGTGTGTATATGTAACTTCCAGAAAGCAGCATTCAACATTTATGTGGTTGTGCATAAAGAATCTAACCTTGAGGTTGGTAGCTTATGAATAATTAAAACCAACCATTTTCCAGAGAGGGAGAATACTTAAGTTATCAGCCAAAGCCAAAGGCATTCCCTGCTACCAAGGTTATTTGGTTGTCCAATGTCAATGCTGAATCCAAAAACACTATCAGCCTGTAAACTTGGGGGGAGGCAATTTCCCTTCCTATCTGGAATCC
The DNA here is from genome assembly GCA_032468015.1 of Mimophis mahfalensis. Lineage (NCBI taxonomy): Eukaryota > Metazoa > Chordata > Lepidosauria > Squamata > Mimophis > Mimophis mahfalensis. The sequence goes on from JANHFR010003737.1 coordinate 42,320, forward strand.
TGAAGTCAAGATTCCAGGATTGTTTACAACATTCTCTTCTCTGTATTTAATTGTTCTCTTGTATCTATCCTGAGGTGTCTGAGCTCAGGAGCTGGGAATTATTACATTACCCTTGACAACTAACTCCAGAGATTTGAATGATCTTTCCCATCAGCATCATGTTGATACGAAAATAAAAGATAAAGTAACGTTTTTCTGGAAGCCCCTCCTTCTGATTGTTCTCCAGGGGGTAAAGAACAGTTTTCCAATATTACTTTCTGAGAGTACTTGGAGGTTGGAACAGAATCATGACAAAGCATTGGTGCCAGTCTTCCAAGGACTTCAAAATGCTGTCATGGTCAAAAGCTGTTAATAGGCCCAGAAGTATCAATAGAACTATGCTCCCTCTTTTGTACCCTACTATAGATCATCCTAGCAGGGATGCGGTGGCTCAGTGGCTAAGACACTGACCTTGTGGATCATAAAGATCGGCAGTTCGAATCCCAAGCATAATGGAATGAGCTCCCATTACTTGCCCCAGCTTCTGCCAATCTAGCAGTTTGAAAGCATGTAAAAATGCAAGTAGAAAAATAGGGACCACCTTTGGTGAGAAGGTAACAGCGTTCTGTGTGCCTTCGACATTAAGTCATGGTGGCCAGATGACCATGGAGACATCTTCGGACAATGCTGGCTCTTCAGCTTTGAAACAGAGATTTGTACCACCACCCCCAGAGTCCAGAATGACTACCACATATATGCAAGGGGAACCTTTACCTATAGATCATCCTATGATGGGGTATAGTGCCCAGGTGGAAGGAAGCTGTTGAGTCTATGCAAAGAGTATGGATTTGTTTAAATTTAGGGAAGATGAATGACCCAAACTAGACTTTGGAAGTCTGTGAGTTAAAGGCTTTGTTTTGCAGCAAGACATCTAGGGAATGAGAAAATCAAGATTATCAGCTTCATCAATAGAGAAAAAGATACCCTACAGGTAGTCACACAAAGAGACTCTTAACCATGTCTCCTGGAAATATAACACAAAACTGAATCAAACCATATTAGATGACAGAGAGAAACATCTGAAATATAGCGCGAAGTGATCGCAAAAGCAACATGAATCCAAGAGGCCCTGTCTACAAAAACCTGCCTGGATTGTTTACTTCAACTCAGTGTTTCTCAACTTTAGCAATTCTAAATTTTGTGGAGTTTGACTTCCAGAAATCCCCACCAGCATGTTGAACTCCACATGTCTTTAAAGTGCTTTTTCAAAAGGCGACTGGACTTTCTTTGTTTTTCCTTCAAGATGTTTCGCTTCTCATCCAAGAAGCTTCTTCCATTTCTTTGGGACAACCCTTTGGGACAACCATGACCTGGATGACAGAATCTCTATAGCCCTATGTCTTAAAGTTACCAAGCTTGGAAAATACCATTTCAGCTAAGTAGCTAAAAGATGGACCATCCACCTTTTAAAAGAGTTGAGCAACTCTTTTCTTGATTGCTACAGCAAAAATATCTTATGATGGTGCTCTCATCATCTTTGGAGTTGTTCTAAACTTTTATGATAACTGCTCAACCATCTTCTAGCTTCATCACTCACAACTGCTCCATGCACTGCTGTGCATTGAAGGCTCAAACAATGGGATGGGCTGAAATGTCTGGGAAACTTCAATATTCCTCATTTCAGCAAATCTCAGCAACCAGCTAAATTTGAGAAATGTTTGACAACACTACCTGTAATCCAGCAAATTTTCCAGCTGCACGAATTGATAATGATATTCGTAACTATCAAAAATGAATTGGTTTTGTTGTGCCTATATTTTCTATGTATACACACTGCTCATTCTCTGTAACTTGGGCAAAGCACAATCTGTGAACGTAACACGGCTAAGGAAACAAAAAGCTAAAAAAAAAAAAAGATTCACCTTTTCTGAATGTTATAAAATGGGGTAGAGTTGGCAAAGCATGTTACGTTCATGCTGTTAAACTATCCCTACTTCAGAGAAAGGGACACCACAATGAGTAAAATAAATTGAGAAAGCAATTAACAAACCCAGCAGTTACTTGCTTGAAAGTAAATTCCACTGAACTTAGATGAAACTTTTAAGTGGGTTTGTGTAGAATTTTGTTCTGGCACATACCCATGCCCATGGACAAACCATCAACATCTGGATTACTTATTGATTTGCATTAATCCATGTTCCTCTCTCCCCCCCCCCCTTAAAACAATAGCGTGTCCTTATACGATAACTTTCTTGCACCTTATATTGTTTAATTCCACTAACTACAGGGGGAAAAAAATCATACTTTTGATAAATATGTGTCATGAACTTATGACCACAATTGAGCCCAAAATGTATGTTGCTAAGTGAGACATTTGTTAAGTGAGTTTTGCCCCATTTTACGACTTTTCCTCCCATATTTGTTAAGTGAACCACTGCAGTTGTTAAGTTACTAACATGGTTGTTAAGTGAATCTGGCTTCCCCATTGACTTTGCATGTCAGAAACTTGCAAAAGGGAATCACATGACCCTGGGACACTGTAGCCTTCATAAATGTGAGCCAGTCAAGCTTCTGAATGTAAATCACATGAGTGTGGGGATGCTACAACGGTTGTGTGAAAAATGGTCAACAATAAGGCTATCACTAGTAGCTAGAACAGGTTTGTTAAAAACAGATCATGTCAAACCAATCTTATTTCATTCTTTGACAAAGTGACTAAATTAGTAGACCACTGAAATGCTTTGGACATAATATATTAAGACTTCAGTAAGCCATTTGACAGAGTAGACCACAATCGGCTTCTTGGTAAGCTAGAAAATATGGGATAGACAGAATCACCACCAGATGGATTTGTAACTGGCTGACAAACTGTACTCAATGAGTAATCCTTAATGGTACGACATCGACATGGAGAGAAGTAATGAAATGGGATACCACAAGGTTCTGTTTTAGGCCAGTACTCTGCAATATCTTCATAAATGACTTAGATGAGGGAATAGAAGGGGAATTCATCAAATTTGCAGATGACACTAAGCTGGCAGGAATAGACAACACCCCAGAAGACAAGCTTAAGATCCAAAAAGATCTTAACAGGCTTGAACAATGGGTCCTGTCCAACAAAGTAGAATTTAATGTGGAGAAAAGCAAAGTTTTACGTCTGGGCAGAAAAAAATCAAAGGTAGAAGTACAGATTAGGCAAAACTGGACTCAAAAACAGTAACTGAGAGGGACCCTGGAGTCTAACTGGACAATCATTTAAGCATGAGCCAGCAGTGTGTTGCAGCAGCCAAAAATGCTAATACAATCCTTGGTTGTATAAACAGAGGCATAGAATGAAAGTCACATGAAATATTAGTACCACTTTATAAAGCCTAAGTAAAACCACACCTAGAATACTGCATCCAAGTTTTGATTACCACATTACAAAAAAGATGTTGAGACTGGAAAAAGTGCAAAAAAGGACAACTAAGATGATTAAAGGCCTGGACACTAAAATATATGAAGAACAACTGCAGGTTTTGAGCTTGGCTAGTCTAGAAAAAAGAAGGACTAAGGGGGACACGACAGTGGTATTCCAGTATTTGATGGACTGCCACAAAGAGGAGGGGGTCAATTTATTTTCCAAAGCACCTGAGGGCAGGGCAAGAAACAATGGATGGAAACTAACTAAGGAGAGAAGCAACCTGGAATTGAGGAGAAACTTCCTAGCAGTGAGGACAATTAACAGCTTTCCTCCAGTCATTATGGGTGCTCCATCAGTGGAGGTTTTTAAGAAGAGACTGGACAGTCATTTGTCTGAAATGGTATAGGATCTCCTGCTTGAGCAGGGGGCTGGACTAGAAGACCTCCAAGGTCCCTTCCAGCTCTATTCAGATTCTTATTCTAACGTAGAAGCCAGGCCAATTGTTTGAGGAACCAAGAAATGGAGTCCTGAACAAAAGTATTCAAAGGTTTGAGGGATTTGGGACCATCAGGCTTCTTCCAGCCAGTCTTAACAAGGCTGAACAAAATGCTAGGACGCTGGACTTTTCGACCTCCCATTTGTCCACATCAAAAGCAGACTTGTAGGAACTGGTTGCCTGGGGGAGGGGCCGGGGGGGCCTTGACTGCAGTGCAAATCGCCGTGTCTTTGTCGTCTGCTATGAGGGGGGAAATTCTGAACCAGATGTTTGGAATGAGCATTTCCCCATCGATTGGAAGGATGTGGTCTGGAGGACCCTGAGGCTTTCTGTGTCATTTTCCTTTTCAGTTTCCAATTGTCTAGCATAATGAGGAGTAACACTCAGCATTGCATCAGGAGTTTGGCTTTCCCAATTAACTTTGATGAGCTCAGCTTGAGAGGAAACGTCTGGTAAGAGACCATTTACAAAAGAGCCGTAAGAGCTCGTGAGGCCATTTCTAATTGTACCGGAATGTCAGAATGCTGTTGGAACACTTTTAAAAGCTGCTCATAATTGTTTCACTAGAGTTTTGCTTCCAGGCATGAATTTTAACCCAATCAGAATGTACCAGAAATAGTTTGTCAAACGCATTTAATAAGCCAGTGTGATTGTGCAAGATTCTGAGGCCCATGTGTGTGATAGGTTTAAGGCAAGCCATCTCCTCCACAGTTCACATCTGTAGCATTAAGAAATTAGTTAACATCTACTTATTAACATCTGCATCATAAACATCCAAGGGAGCTTGTAATTCCCTTTTAATATTTTATAGATCCTGACCTAGTTTAGGGAGCCGCAAAATCATACTACAGGTAGTTCTTGACGTGACCACAATTAAGCCCAAGATTTCTGTTGTTCAGTGAGGCATTTGTGAAGTGACTTTTCCCCCATTTTATGACCTTTCTTGTCTCAGTTGTTAAATGAATCACTGCAGATGATAAGCCAGTAACCTGGTTGTTAAATGGATCCAGCTTCTCTATTGACTTGGCTGGTCAGAAGGTCGCAAAAGGGATCACGTGACCTTGAGATAGAGCAACGGTCATGAATATGAACCAGTTCCCAAGCATCTGAATTTTTATCGTGTGATATGCCACACGATAAATGCCACAAGGTTATAAGTGTGAAAAACGGTCATAAGTCACTTTTTGCAGTGCTGTTGTAATGCTTAACAGTCACTAAATCTACTGCAGTAAGTCGAGGACTATGTCAGTGTTCCAAAGAAATGCTCCCCATCTCCATTCAACACTCACAAAGTTCATCCAAGTAAGAATTAATTTAGAGAAGTCATATTGGCACATCTGGGAAAACCCGAATCTGAAAGTTCCGGGTTTTCCCTTTGTAGCTGAAAATCCAAAACCCATCCCCTGCAACCATCAGTCTATCACATGGTCCAATCACCGGTCATCCAAACTGAAGACATTCCTTCAACCACTCCTATCCCAGGTGCAGGATGGCATGGCCTTGACTCAGAAGAAGAATGTTGTTATGCCTAAATTTTCACCTCTTTCTTAAATTCCCCCTCCCAGTTTCCCAGGCACTAAAATGTGGCAGCGTGGAAGCTTCCAAGAAAAATGGCTTCTAAAGATGACAGACTGCCTGTATATAGATGACAAAATATCTTTGGGGTATGGAGGCATCAATAGGCTAACCCCAAAATTGATGCAAAAGCCAGCCACCATTGTTTTTACATTTTCTTCTGTAACTGCAATCCAGCCATCTCAACATTTTAGAACAGATTGGAGGTTGTATCGAAATTGCCCCAAACAGTTTAAATTAATAACTTAGTCTGTTATGGAGAAAGCATACTTCAGTCCAAAGCTCTCACATCCAATTTGTCTGAAAGTTCCTGAAAGCCATCACTGTCTCCCAAGTGGCCAGATGCCTTCCTTCTCTTTTGCCCTGGTGTGGTGGCTGGTACCAACCATGGAACTTGAGAGGCTATGTTTCTGGGAGGGGAACCTCCCCTCCGAGCCCAGCCTGATCTCAACTCTACAAACCAGACCACCTGACTTCTCCATGATGTAGTCAGGGATAAGGAGGAATTAAATCACATAGCGATCTGCCATTTCATAGCAGCAAGGATCTAGTGACCTAGCTGGAGGGGTGAACAGTGAGGGCTGGAAGGCAGACAAATGATCTACAGAGATCATTTCACTTTGGGGAGATTGTTCTGCTCTATTGATCCAGGACTGGATAAAAATTAACAAGGGCAAGCTGGTAACAATAATGAAATAGATTTAGAATTTAGAATACCAGACTTGGAGGTCTTCCAGTCCAACCCCATGCCCAGGCTGGAAACCCTACACCACTTCAGACAAATGGTTATCCAATCTCTTCCAGTGTTGGAGCATTCACAACTTCTGGAGGCAAGTTGTTCCACTGGTTAATTGTTCTAACTCCCAGGAAATTTCTCCTTAATTGTAGGTTGCTTCTCTCTTCTTGATTATGGTAGTTTCCACCCACTGCATCTTGTCCTGCCCTCGGATGCTTTGGAGAAGAGCTTGACTCCCTCTTCTTTGCAGCAGCCCCTGAGATATTGGAAGACTGCTATTATGTCACCCCTAGTCCTTCTTTTCATCAAACTAGACATACCCACTTCCAGCAACCGTTCTTTATATGTTTTAGCCTGAAATGGTTCAGTTGTACATGCTCCTGCTTCCTGAATTAATTACTGACCATTGTTTTTGATTCTTTTTCTGGTGCAGCATTGTAAAATAAGGATTCTATGCCTAAGGAATAGAGAAGACCAACAGGTGAAGAAAAAAGAAAATCAGTGACAATCATTGAGTCTGTTCTTCTTTGAACCAAAGAAGCTTCTCAGATGAGAAGAGAAACAACAAGGAAGTCCAGTTCCCTTTTGGAAAAAAGCACTTTTGGGACAGCCATGGCCTGGATGATGGAGAATCTCCATAGATCTGTCCCCTAGGATCAAATAACAGCATCAGAATTGTGATGGTAAAGGATTTAACAAACGTGCCTAGCAGAATGCCATGTTTCATTAATGGATTGTATGTTTTTTTGTGATATGATTAAGTTTTATATAGCCAACAGCACATTGCTTCTTACAGGATATTTACAATATTCTGACATGAGCACTGATGTAGCTGATCTGTCCATTTAGAGATGACCTTTCGTTTGTTCCTGCAATATGAGAGACATACAGAGCTTGTAATGAATTGTTAGTCAAGAATGAGACAGCAAATCCCCTCCAAATCCCTGCTGTGAATGTGTCAGTGCGGTTAAATCTTCACTTTATCCACGAATGGATCAACAACAGAAGAGGTTGAAAAATTGCTGGATGGGAACAAATCAGAATGGAGAGCTCTTCTTAAAATTTACTGATTTACTGAAAATGAATCAGTTCTTCTGAACTAGACTTGCATATGAATCAACATTATATTTCCCTGCAGTTTTGTTAAAGTTGTTCAGCTGTTAATATCAGCAAACTCATCCTGCATTAGTATCCGTGTTTCCCTGAAAATAAGACTGGGTCTTATTTTCTTCTGGGCCCCAAAATAAGCACTGGGGCTTATTTTGGGGACGTCTTATTTTTCCATGTACAGGAGGCCCACTTCTTCTGCTTGCTTGTGGTAGGACAGGAGGCCACATGGTGTGCCAGTGCTGCCCCACAAGGTGAGGGGTGGATCTGCCCCACACACCCCATACTGACTTACTTCAGGGCCCCTGCAACCAGGCCACCCAAGCCCCGACATCTGTCATGCTTTGTGGCCCCAGCGCTGGCATGCCACTCAGCCTCCTGCTCCGTTGCAGCCACAAGCAAGCAGAAGTGGCCGCCGGCCATATGGGCTCCTGCTGCATGTGGTTGATGGTGCCACCACCGCGAGGCAGGTGTCAGGGTGTGGTTGGCTTGGCTGTGGGGGCCCTCAGGTAACCCAGTACAGGGCACATGGGGAAGCTCCACCACCCCACCTCCCCTCATGGCCACACCGCAAGCAACCAGATGGAATGGGCAGGCTGCCGGCCACATAGGGCTTATTTTGGGAGTAGGGTTTATATTACATATTTGCACATGTAAAATATGCTAGGGCTCATTTTGGGGGAAATGGGTTATTATTGTCCAGAATAAGGCAGTCAAGGAGATATTTGTTTTTAAACACATACTTCTAACAATCACTTTGGGATTCACCAATTCCTTTAAAGAACCTTCAAGACTTACATGCATTCTGAAAAAAAAATAGCAACAAAATATGCCTAAAGTTAAAGAAAATCAATTTACAGACAACCGTAAACATTCGATTATAAGGTAAGACTGTACACAGAGTAGCACCATCAGAAGTTTTCCATGATGAAAAGAACATATTATAAGATATAAAAATGCATAGCAATGTACTCTCCTCACTCCAGTTTCAGTCTTCAGCTATTTCTGTTAAGCCACTATATCTAGCATGTACCAGTCTAGACTGAAAATTCATACACAGGCCCAAATAGTCATATTCCTTAGCTTGATTATGTACCTGCTTCATACTCCTTAAAACTCTGTCACGGTTAAGAAATCCAATAATCTGGGTGTGGTTTCTGGAAGAGAAGAGAAGCTGCTTGCAGGAAAAAGAAGTATAGATTTAATAGCGTGCAAAGATAATTGAATCCAGATTTGCAATTACTAAAACGTGCCAAACAATAGTGAAGTATCAGAGGTATCCAAACACTCAATCAGTAACTAAGGATGAATTCTGTTCCAAAACAATATTCAGCTCCAGTGATTTCATAGGAGGACAGCATTTTTATCTCTGTTGTACTTCTATATTTAAGGATTTAGTAAACCCATTTACACCTGAAGGACCAGGTTAGGGATAGATCTTCATGGAGAAAAAAATTATTTATTGTAGTTGCTAGGAGTGAGCAGCAAACTTAATGTCACCTAATCAATATTTGCACAATGGGGTAAATCCTAAGACTTGGACAGAGCTACTGATTCTTGTCTCCAAGCTGATGAAGTATATGTCATGCTTCTGTTTAGTTAAGTATGTGATTAATACCTGCTCCTTCTGATGGGAATTAACCACAGAAATTAACTATGATTCTTTGCAGAAACAAGAAATATGTCTATAGAGAGTCTCAGTCGTTCAGGTCATGGCTGTCCCAAAGGTGTTTTTTCAAAAGACAACTGGACTTCCTTTGTTTTTCCTTGAAGATGTTTCTCTTCTTATCCAAGAAGCTTCTTCAGTTCTGACTAAATGGTGTAGGATGGAAGGATTAATCTTCCTTGTAGTCATTAGCACTGTTTCTGAGAGCATTAAGATCGAACAACCCTCTCTCAACAGAGGGGAGGAATACAATGCCCCCTATCTCCTGTTTACAACCCAGTCCTTTCAGCAGTTGCAGTTGCACTATTCAGGTGACCCTGAAGGAGAGATAAACCTCCAAGTGCCCTCAGCAACTCTCAGCCAGAATGCTAACTGCAAGAAATATAAATCTTCCCATCCTCCATCATTCAGGCAGAACTGAGGAAGCTTCTTGGATGAGTAGTGAAACATCTCCAAGGAAAATCAAAGCCCAGTTGCCTTTTGAGAAAGCATTTTTGGGACAAGAAATACAATGTGTACGTAGAGTGTATCTTTGGACCACAAACTTAAGATGTTTTTTCTGTAACACTTTCCATTTGAAAATAATGTTAAGAATGTACCTCTTCAGTTACTCAAAGTTTCATGAAGATCTAGAAAACAATGAGGGTTTTTTTTGGGGGGGAGGGAAATGAATTCAAGGAAAGCGCCCTCCATATCTATGCCTGGATTCATAACTCAGGCTCAGCCATAAATGATGGTGATATTGTGAGGAGGACATACCTTTATGTGACAAAAGAAGGAAGTAATATTGGCTGGTTGCACTTGCTAGGATAATAAACTAGATAGCAATAAATATTTATGTATAGAAACCTAATTCAACTTTTTGATTATTTTTCTATGTTCTTGAGTTATGTAAGTCTTTAATAGATAGAAAAGGTAAATAATTGGAAGATTGTCCAAGGTAGATCTCCAATCTACAATACAGTTGTTCTTTCAACAGTTCCAAGAAGGCTCCACACCCATTTGCACTACTCAGGTGACCTTGAGGACATAGATAAACTCCCAAATGGCCTCAGTGAGTCTCTAAAAGGATGCAAATGACCAGCTGTTTGGAAGGAATATAAATCCTTCCATTCCCCACCATCCAGTGAAGAAGCTTTTGGGATGCTAAGTGAGATGTCTTCAAAGAGAAACCAGAAAGTCCAGTTGCCTCTTGAAAAAGCACCTTTGGGGACTTCCAGCGAGCTTCTGATCCCAATGGCCGCAGTTTTTTCCGTGGCCGAACACCAGCTGGCTGTCATTGCCAGAAACTGTGGAGATTGGCGGTTTCTGGCAAGAAAAAACCTCTCCTTGGGTGAAGAGGAGTGGGTGAGCTATCCGGACCGGGGTTGAACTCCCTTAACCCCCCAGGGAAGGTTTTCTGGGGGCGAAAAGAGGAGCTCC
>JANHFR010003738.1:31797-45969 GCA_032468015.1 Mimophis mahfalensis
ATTTTCACGGGTACAGGTATGCAAGTCTTGGTGTATTTGGGTCTTTTCCCGTGTAAGGTTGAGGGTGTCTTGGGGACGTTTCGATGAGGTCGCCAAGACACCCCCAACCTTACACAGGAGAAGACTTGCATATATATATACTTACATTTTCACAGGTATTTATGTATATGGTATTGTGCTTTGTTCAGGTATTTTCCCACGTCTTCATACTTGTGCTTTTAAAGTTGTAGCAAAGTTTCGGCAAAATCTCATCTGCCATGACAGGTTCATCTTCCTCATGTGTGTCAGGCTCTCGCAGCGATTTCTGTTTTAACTTTGGTGCTGGCACGCTTTGCTTAAATTGTTTTTTCTTCATCCTGATTTATTGGAGGTCTTGGCCTGTGTTTATTGGCCTTGGAGTTCACTGTGTTCTGCTTGATTGGTGTTTCTGATACATTCTGTCTGTTTTGTAGCATTCCTTTGCCTTAATTGGCTCGCAATATTGTATTTTGTGTATTGGGGGCTTTCAGCACAGCTTGGCTTTGGGTGAATGGCCAGCTGTCATTTACTAGATGGCTAGGTTTCATCTGCGTGGCTGGCTGGGGTGTGCTTTGATTGGAGTTCTCAGGGGGTGTCTGTTTGTGCCCAGGTGCTTGCTTGGCTTGTGATGTGGAGATTTTCCTGTCTGTGAGTGCAGGCTTCCAGATAATTGACAGTCTGGTGGAGTCATCTCTTTTATTCATGCTCCCCGGTCATGTTTCAATCTCTATGGCTTCTGTTGCTGGGGTTTTCCATTGTGGATAGGGTTTTGGTGCCACTGAAGTCGATGCTATGACCTGTGGCTTTCATGTGCTGGACTAGTTTGGATGTGTGTTTCAGCTTTTTTACTGCATTGTTGTGTTCATCAAGGTGGGCACTTATTCTTCTGTTGGTCTGTCTGATGTATGTGGCGGGGCAAGATGCTCAGAGGACTTCATATATGCCTTAGTTTTCCAGGTCAGTTTTATCTTTGGGGTTTCTTAGAATGGCTCCTATTTTTCTGTCTGTTTTGAAGACAGTCTTGATGTGGTGCCTGCGTAGTATTTTGCTGATTTTTATCGGCTCTGCCTCTTATGTAGGGCAGGACAGCTGTTCCACAGGTCTGTTCATCAGACCCTAGGTTTCTATTGTGTCTCCATGTGTCTCTCTGGATTAGGCCAGTGACTTTGCTTTTGTGAAAGCCATTGGCTGTCAGCAATTTGGTCAGGGTACGCAGTTCAGTCTTTATGTGTGCCTTGTCTGCCAGGCATTTGGTTCTGGCAATTGGTGTTTTGGCCATGGACGTTATCTGTGCTGGGTGCTGGTGGGATTGAGCGTTGAGGTAGTGGTTGGTGTGTGTTTTCTTCTGGTATGTGGTATGTCCTAGTGTGCCATCTATTTTTTTGTAGATTAGTACATCTAGGAATGGTAGTTTGTTTGTTTCTTTCCATTTCCATCATGAATTTGATTTTGGGGTGTGTGCTGTTTAGTTGTGTTAGGAAGTTGTTTAGCTTCTCTTTTCCAAGGGGCAAAATAACAAATGTGTCATCGATGTACTTTAACTACAGTTTGGATTTGTGGATGGAGTTTTCTAGGGCTCTAGTTTCTAATTCTTCCACGAACAGGTTTGCAATGACAGGTGGCAGTGGTGATCCCATGAGAGCTCCTTCTATCTGCTTGCATCTTTGTCCTTTGTATATGAAACATGTGTTGGTTAAGAAGTGTTCTGATAGTTCCATGAGGTATTTGGGTGGTTGGTATTTGTTTTTGATGATTTCTAGGGCTTCTTTTACCGGGACTTGAGTGCATAGTGAAACCACATCGAAGCTTACAGACAGATCTTTTTGTTCCACATGTATATATATAAAATTTACTATAGCATCCTTTCATTTTCCTGTTTTTTTAGCTACAGCATAAATCCTTGTTTACATTCAAAGACTTCAGAATATACTGTAATTTATTCTTCTGAGCGGACATATTTCTAAAGTTTAGCTTCAGAGTTGAGAAATCATCTCACATTTTGATTGTACATTAAGAACAACATGAAAAGTTAAGCCAAGCAGCAGGGTGGATAATTAGCCCCATCCTCATCTAGCTATCTTGTAATCCCTGGTTTGCCAGTTTATGCCTCTTCAGCAGGTGCTCTTCCTATACCAGGCAACTCATAGAAATAATGCAAAAGTTTAAGTCACATTGTAAAGAGACTCAGAGATACTTGTAAGGGGACTTTATTGTCAGCTACTGATTGAACAGGGAACAACAAAAATTCAACATGTCAGCAACAACAGCAAATGTCACTTATACGGTGAGAAAAATGACCTTATAGGTGGCTACACCAAAATATCACCAAAAAATCACCTTATAGGTGGCTATAGCAAAATATCACAGCCTGCTTATATACAACCTTGCCAGAATTATATATTGGAAGCTTTGCCAGCATTTTGGGTTCAAATGGAGCAAAAATTACTGAGAACCCCAAATGAGAAAGTTCTTGAAAATGAGCAAGTCAAGATCCTATGGGACTTTCAGAACCAAACAGACAGACATCTGGACCACAATATGCCTGATATCACTATTGTGAAGAAGAAAATATGATAGTTTGGTTTATTGATATTATAGTACCAGGTGATGCACAAGCTGAAGAGAAAGCCATTAGAAAAACTGACAAAATATCATGATTTTCAAATTGCAAACTTTGCATTCACTTTCATTGATGATGCTACCTAATTGGGTAATGAAATGTCTGTAACAAAATAATCATACTCAAAGAACACCAAGGACTCCTTAGAGAAACCTATGAATAAACTGTTAAAGATGATGTCAATCTTAATTCAGTACTGAAAATGTGAGGAATTAATTAATTACAAAATAAGCTTTAGAAAATTTTATTCATCTTTATTAATAGTTCAGATGCGTCTGTTTCCCCAAATATAGGATCTTCAAAAATTATGGTATTCCTCTGGTTTGTTAGCTACCATAAATGTTGAATTCCTAACAAATTCTATTCATATGGGAAACAGTGTCATGGGAGATAGAAGGATTTGCATTCCTCCAAAGACAGATTACTTCTGAAGCTTTAAAAGCCACACCATATCTGAACATAATACACCCACTAAATAGTCCCTTGCTTTACAGCCACTGCATTTGCACTACCAAAGTTTGTAGATGGTTACGTGATTTAGATCTAGAGGACAATGTTGTTCTCTTTCCACTGCTAGAGATGGAAAAGGATCAATTCCTTTAATTCTAATCTGGGATACAACACTGCTACCAATTCATTCTGGGAGGCTCCCATTCAAAATACATCTTCCCGCCAGTGGCTTTTTACAAAGACATAATAGGAACTTTGCACAGATGCCCTTATATTTAATATGTGTAAAAATCATGCTGGCTAAAGTTAAACAGCAGATATAGTATTTGTTGCCATGATGAGTACAAAATAGTAAATTTGGGCTGATTCTTTTATTGTTTTGATCCCCTGCCCTTGCTAATAGAAAAGTTCCATTCAGGGATGGAAATGGAAATGAAATCATATAATGGGAGGACTATTCCTCCAAATGCCATATGAAAAGTTATGACCTGCCTTTCTAAGATGGTAATTTTATGGACCTTATGTTTATACTGCTGATTTAGCCTTAAACTATAAATTAATGGCCAAAATAACCTAAATTCAGATTTGATACTGAGGGCCTGGAACAACTCCAGTCATTGAAGGTACCACTTATACATTCATAATGTTATTGTCTACTTTTATTACATAATGACGGGAAGCACTGGAGTCTGGAGTGCAAATCGATTAACCTGAGAGAGGGCATGATGGATTTTGTAAATTGAAGCAATTTTCTAGTAATTTTGCTGATCTATTTTTGTTTTATATTTTTGTGAACTAAAGCATATGAGTGAACTGCCAAGGACATTAGTTTCATATGTTTGAAGTTTTTGGTGTTTTTATATTAAAAAAGTGTCCCAGACACCATAGATTAGATTGGCTTTCCTCCTTCAGGAAAGAGGCAGCGGTACCACGATGGAAGGGGTTTCTACCTCAGAAATCTTTCCAGCTATTCTGGAAACCTCTTTGTTCAGGAAAGGAGCTATTTCAGAACAATCTGCCAATCCCATCCACAGATAGCCCCACAGCAGATGATCTTTCAATAAAACCAAATTCCTAAACAATTGGAAACAAAATATTTATTTATTTATTTATTTAATCGAATTTATATGCTGCCTCTCTCCCGAAGGACTCGGGGCGGCTTACATGCTAAAAGTAAAAACAATATAAATAATTAAAAGCAAATTAAACACAGATTAAATTCAATTAATTAATAAAATTAAAACCAGTTAAAAATTAAAACTCCCTCCCCTCCATCAGCCGAGACTGGCCGTCCGAAAAAACCAAGTCTTTAATTCACGCCGGAAAGAGCGGAGGTCGGGCCGTCTGAAGGTCAACAGGTAGTTGGTTCCAGAGGGTAGGAGTGCCCACAGAGAAAGCCCTCCCCTTGGGGTCACCAGCTTTTTTCTCACCCTTGCCCTTTCTACAGAATTGCAGAGCTATGGAAGTACCAGTTTGCTTATTTTTGAATGGCTCCAATATTTCAAGTAACAGGAACAATCACTAGGTTGGTGGAGAAACCAAATAAGTCAAGATAACACCTATGTAATTGAAGCTCCATCACTCTTTTATGTTTGATATAATGTGACAAGTGAAAAAGTGGTGGGGCTTCAATCACAAAGTAACAGGGCAGTTCAGACTTTTTTTATATACCCCTACACATAGCCCAATGCTCTGATCAGGTATGTTGATTTATAAAACTAAGATCAGTTTTACTCGTGGAGCCTGTTCTTTGCATTTATACCAGTAGTCTTCATTTATGACCATCCACTGAAAAATAGTGAATTACAACTGGACCTCATACTTAATGACTGTTGCAGCATCCCCACAGTCACATGATTCAAATTTGGGTGCTTGGCCACTGCCATATATTTACAACAGTTGTGGCATCCTGGATTCCCATGATCACCATTTGTAACCTTCCCAGACAGCTTTTGACAAGCAAAGTCAATAGGGAAACTGGATTCACTTAATGACTTCACATAACAACTGTGGCGATTCACTTGGCAAAAAATGACTGACTTAACAACACTTGCTTAGCAACAGAAGTTCTGGTTCCAACTGTGATGGTAAGTTGAAGACTACCTAGTTCAGGGGTCTCCAACCTTGACAACTTTAAGCCTGGTGGACTTCCATTCCCAGAATTCCCCAGCCAGTTTTGCTGGGGAATTCTGGGAGTTGAAGCCCTCCAGGCTTAAAATTGCCAAGGTTGGAAACCCCTGTCCTAGTTGAACATGGCTGGGAGTTTCAGTATACCAGAGGTGGTATTCAGCCAGTTCTGACAGGTTCGGGAGAACCAGTAGTGATAATTTTGATTGGTTTGGAGAACTGGCAAATACCACCTCTGATTGGTCCCACCCCTCCCTGTTCTGCCCCTTCCAGGTGTCTCCTTGCGCCCCTATTTGGCTACCAGGATACTTCGAGGTTTTCTAGGGCAAAAACAAGGCACTGGGGGTGCGGTGCTGCTCCTCTATGTCCCTATTTGGCTGCTAGTAGGTTTGAGGGTGGCTTTCTAGGGGTGCAGGTGGTGCAGCAGCCCACCCAGTCACATGACTGCATAGCTAAGCCCACCAAACCACACTCACAAGCCACGCCCACAGAACCAGTCGTAAAAATTTTTGAATCCCATCACTGCAGTACACTGAATGGTGGAAAGTATTCCAAATCTTTATTAAATACTGGCACAATCGTTAATTCATAATTTTCTGTCTAGAAAAGAATTTTGGAAATGAATCATTCTCATTTGATA
Organism: Mimophis mahfalensis; assembly: GCA_032468015.1. Taxonomy (NCBI): domain Eukaryota; kingdom Metazoa; phylum Chordata; class Lepidosauria; order Squamata; genus Mimophis; species Mimophis mahfalensis. The sequence goes on from JANHFR010003738.1 coordinate 37,653, forward strand.
ACACAATCCCAAGGATTCCTGAAATAAAATATGATAAATATAAAACCTAAGGAATATTTTTATTGCAAATCTCCAAGAGACTTTGGAAGTCGGGGGTATATAATGTCAAACAGTTAACTACATAAATATTCCATACATTAGTTATGTCAGGATAATGGGTTTACACCAAGAGTTGGAAATCTTTGGTCCATTATGCATTGTTACAACACATGCTGGCTGATATTGGTGGCAATATAAGTCCGTTAACACCTATAAAGCGTTAAGTCTCCCGAGTCTGATTTAACATATCAGAATTCATTATACAGCATTTTAAAAGCAAAGGTATTTTATAGCCTTTCTCTTGCTCATCTAATAATCATTGTGGATTTCATTGTGCCTGTGGTTGAACAGGCTTCAAACAAAATCTCCAAAATTAACATCTCTTACTATTTTCTGAATAATAATTCTGAAGTTCTAACTACTGCTCTATTATACCAAATATATAAAACCCAAGGTCTATTTTACTTCAGTAAGGAGCTACTCAAGAATATGCCAAGGCCCAGGAGCATCTGCAACAGAGATTTTATCAAAATGTCAAAGCATTCATCATGACTTAACAACACAAACTCTGCTCATTATGAATTGGTATGTGACACACATCATAAATACAAAAATGGTGCAGTTTATGTTGCAATATCACAGTGTGCATTTCATTATTTGACCTCCTTTCCTCTCCCTGCAGGCATCTCTCTGCAGACATATCTACATTTTGCAGTATGATGAAATGGCATCATAAATTGGCAATATCAGATGTCAGTGAATGTTAACAATAAAAAAGTAAGGGAGTTAGCCTGATGTTTTTGCATGCCAGCTTATTAGTATGTGTCCCTGTGCTGATTTGCATAGAGGTAGCCTTCTTCTGTCTTCTTTCTTGCATCCATACTTTAGAAAAAGGAGAAATAATCTTCTGTCAGAGTTTAATAGATATATGTATTTAGCAGGGATGGACTTCAAAATTTTTAGCAACCAGTTCTCGGCCATGGTGGCTGTTGCCTAGTTGGCCTCCATCATCACAGTGGGAGGGTCATATTTTCACCCTCCCTGGGCTCTGGAGGCTTTCCTTGAGCTTCCTGGAGGGCAAACATGAACTTCCCAGTCTCATGAGGCCTTCTGGAGGCCAGAAACAGGCCTTTCCAGCTTCTGGAACTTTTGGAAGACCCATTTTTGCCCTCTCTGGGCTCTGGAGGCTTTCCTCGAGCCTCTGGGAGGGCAAAAATGGCCTCTCTGGGCTCCAGAGGCTCTCTGGAGACTGGAAATGGGCCTGTTTCTGGCCTTCTGGAGCCTCTGGGAGATCTGTTTTTTGCCCTTTCTGAGCCTCTGCACAGGCCCTGTGCTTAGCTGGCATCCAAAACGGGCCACATGGGGACTCCTGGGAGAGGTGTGGGGGGCAGAGCCAGCCAGGGTAGGATTTACTGGTTCACCAAACTGGCCATTAAAAATGATAAAATTAGCTACCCGTTTGCTCAAACCAGGGCTAACCAGTAGCAGCCCACCCCTGGTATTTAGTTAGCAGAAGTAGTCCTTGGCTTACAACCATTTGTTTATCAAATATTCAAATTTATAGTGGCACTAAAAAATGTGATTTGTGACTGTTTTTCTTATTTATGACAATTGCAGGATCCCTAAATGATCAAAAGAGCCTTGGTGGTGCAGAAGACTAAATGCTTGAACTTAGCTGCCAGCTGCCTGCAATTAGTGCAAGTTCTAATCTCACCAGGCTCAAGGTTGACTCAACCTTCCCTCCTTCCGAGGTAGGTAAACTGAGGACCCAGTTTATTGGGGGCAATAAGTTGACTCTAATGTCAACAAGCTGATTTTGTAAAACACCGCAGGGGGGCAGGGAGAGCAGCTGGTCTATACAAAGAATGAAGGTGATTGCTATAATGCATTGTAAGCCGCCCTGAGTCTCCGGAGAAGGGTGGCATATAAATGGAAATTTTTAAAAAATCAGATGCTTGACAACTGGCATGCATTTATGATGGCTGCTTTGTTCAGGGTCATACGATCACCTGTTGCAAATTTTTGACAAGCAAACTAAATGTGGAAGCCAGATTCACTTAACGGCCATGTTAACTAACTTAACAACTGCAGTGATTTCCTTAACTGTGCCAAGAAAGGTTGTAAAGTGGGGCAAGACTCACATAACAACTGCCTTGCTTAGTAACATGAATCCTTAAGTTGAAGACTATCTGTATTAAAATATAATAGAACACTTATATCAGCTTTCAAAATCCAGGCAAAACCTACATAAAGTAGACCAAAAAGATTTAAGGGTTGGTTCTGATTTAGAATAAAATACAGGAAATGGCATTAGTTGTATACAAGTCCAAAGCAGTGGGCAGATGCCTTGTCATATCACAGTCCTGTGTTCTAAGCACTGATGTACAGTGGTCCCTTGAGTTACGAATAACTCGACACCCAAACTTTTTGACCTACGAATGGGGAAACCGCCGGCATTTTTAGCCACGGTTTCCCCGACTTCCGAATGACAGCCACTATTTCCTTGACTTACGACCCAGTCCGGAATGGCTAAAAAATATCTTTTTTAATTTATTTTTTTTGTGGAAACCTAATTTTGAGTTGCACTCTGCATGCCTTTAAAGTGCACCTCATAAAGAGGTTTCCACAAAAAAACTGGGAGTCTGGGTCTTGTTCCCAGGCTCCGGAACGAATTAATCCATTCCTAATGCATTTCAATTGGAAGCCGCTTTTTCGACTTCCGAATTGTTCAGCTTCCAAAAATGCATTCGGAACATATTAATTTCGTAACTTGAGGGACCACTGTAGATATTGTGAGTCAGTTAAAATGTTGGCGTCTAGGGAGGCAAGTGGTTTGAGGCTTCAAGAACACAGAGTCTGGTTTTCCAGTGGATTATGGCTGGGCAGTAATGGCCCTTTCATGGAACCATTCCCAGCAGAATGCAATTCAGGTACTGACCATCCCTCTTAGGAGAGAAAAAACCCTGAGCATTTATATATCACTTGATCCAGAGAATGGCACACCTGGGAACCAGGTGGATGTACAGGATCAGGTTCCTCATTATCCAACTGCAGGCACTTCAGTTGCTTCAGATGATTGTGGCTGGAGGCAGCCGCAGGTGTTGAACCTCTTGCTGTTTCCACAGGTTGATATTCACTCCAAAACAGGGCATCCAAAACAGGGCCCAGGCATTAAGAGTTAATAAAATTAAAATTGAGATGATGATTTCCAATCTGGCATAAACAAAAAGGTGAGACCTTTATAGTTCATTGGTTAGAGCTTATTTTCCCTTACATCCCCCACCACACCCAGCATAAAAAATGATTAGTTTTTCTTACCAACTTATGCCCAATTCTTTTTTAAAAATTTGGAAAGCATAAAACAGCCTAGCATCATACTCCTTCAGTGTCACAGTGTGAAGGAAGATTATAAATAGTAGAATATTCGTCAACTTAAATTATTACAGCAATACCAAGAGCAGGTGTCTCAGCTATCATGAGATTCCCATAGGACAGATCAGAGGCAGAGAAAGCAAAATGGCAAGAATATTAGCATGGAAAAATAACTGCAGACCTTTCCAGAATTTGTGAAGGGACATTTTAATTAAATTCCCAATAATGTTATTACGGAGTTGCTTTTATTCTATAAATAGAAAACCAGGTATCACCCTTTCCCTAATCATTATGATATGTCCAAACAACTAGGAATATATTTAGTTTTGTCTAGATCTCTAAGCAAAACAAAAAACAAAACAAAACCAAAAGAGGCAAGATATGAATAAGACAGAGGCTAATTTAATTTTTAAAAAAGTCAAGCATGAGTAACTAACATGGAAATGTAGCATTAAATACTTACAGAAACAGACAACCACTGATATATAATAAAACATAGTAAGAAAAATACATTCTGCTGTAAATATCAGGCAACAAGAGCTCAGAAATACAATGAGAAAAGAATCCCAACTCACAAGAGAAAAAATTCCTCTTAAAACAACAATGTGGGTGTAAGACATTTCTGAAGAAACTTTTGATGGGCAACTCCCAAATTACTAATAAAACATCACTCCTGCAACAGTAGATTATCTATGATATGATAATTATAATTAAAGGCTATTGCTATATAATTATAATTCATACATTTGGCAACCCCAAATCTCATCTAATAAATGCTCTGTCCTACACATTGGCAAAAATAATCAGAACACCAAATACAAGTTGGGCAGAAATGATCTTGTAGATGACCCTCACCTTGTCAAGGACCTAGGAGTACTCATCTCAAATGATTTAAGTCCCAGAGCTCACTGTAACAGCATTGCCAAAAAGGCATTAAGAGCTGTTAACCTAATTTTGCAAAGCTTCTTCTCTGTTAATGTTGTATTATTAACTAGGGCATACAAAACCTTTGCTAGACCAATTTTCAAATACAGCTCACCTGCCTGGAATGCACACTGTATATCGGACATTAACATGACCAAGCAGGTCCAGAGGTATTTCACAAGAAGGGTACTTCATTCCTCTACTCAAAACAGAATCCCTTATGCCACCAGTCTTGAAATTCTGGGCTTGGACAATCTGGAACTACATCGCCTGCAGTCCAATATAAGCATGATAACAAAATTATCTGCTGCAACATCATACCTGTCAATGACTTCTTCAGCTTCAGTCACAATAATACGTGGGCAAACAATCAATACAAACTCAAGGTAAACCACTTCAAACTCGATTGCAGAAAATACTTCAGCAACAGAGTGGTCAATGCCTGGAATGCTCTACCTGCTCCATTGCTACAGCCTCAAACTAAGCACATTGATTTGTGCTTCACAGATTGTAAGCTGCCCCGAGTCTCCGGAGAAGGGCGGCATATAAATGGGATTTAAAACAACAAACAAATGCTCACAGCTTCAACCTCAAACTCTCTACTGTGGACCTCACCCCATTCCTGAGTGGTCGGTAAAGGGGGTGTGCATAAGTGTACCAGAATGCCTACAGTCCCTGTATTACTGTCCCCATTTACCTGTATTTATTTCCTTTGTTCATGTTTATGTTTATACTTATACCTGCTATCTTGTACATATTTGACAAATAAATAAATGATGAGATCAGAGGAGAAGGAGTCATGTCACTTCAGTACTAGGATTACATGATTTTATGGAAAGCTATGAAAGGCCTGGGCTTGGGAATGCAGTCTTGTGTAATTGATAATTATTCTGACTGCAATCATATTGAACAACTGGAGATAAGAATATTTTATTGTATGAAAGCAAACTAAAACTTTTTAATTTCACAGGTCCCAACTAGATTAAAGGGGTCATGTATAATGCGTCATGTGTTTGTTTATGAAATGTGTACTCACATAGTTTCCTGCTTCTCATACATAATTTTATATACTTTAAGTATATGTTATGGTACTTTTCCAAATCTGAGTCAGTTTATCATTTCTGATTGAACTGAAAAATACCACTAAAAGGCAGTTTATAATTGCACCTGGTGAATCTTTGCTTTCAGAGTTTGATATTCTCTCAAATTTATCTTTTCCCATTTTGAAACACAACAGACAAAAGGGACAAAGATTGTTATATTCAGGTGATGGGGCTGAGGGAAACTTTCATTATTCAACAAATTATATGCACATTCACCCATTTCTGGCTGACCATTCAGTGTAGTGTCACCAAATAATAAACCTTTTATTATCACGGGCATAGGAATAGGACTAGAGCTGGACTGGTTATAAAAGAAGGAAACAAAGAATCCAAGATATAAATGTAGATGACAAACATATAAATATAAATACATATTGAGAAAGACATAAAGTCTAAGGAAAAGAGAATATGGACAAAGTTTTATGCAATGACTATTCATCTATATCATATGAGTATTCAACAGTATCATATACTGTAATTGCCCCTACTAATATTTGTTACAGTACTTGAGATGTATATATTGTTAACTAAAATCCTGGCTGTAGAGTGGCTTCATAGATATGGAACACTAGTGCAGTTATGCTGTGCCTTGTATTGCATGTTTTATTTCTCAAAGCTAACTTTTTGAAATATAAATGCTCCTTAGACATTCCATCTTAAATCAACACTCAGGAAGACAAAGTGCTTTAACTCTATTCATATCCTCACACAGACAGTAAACCTTTGAAACATTTCTACACAATATAGAATACTGTAAAATCAGCATTCTACACACAGAAGAGAGCCTTAACATAGAAGACAGTAACTTCTGCTGCTTCTTGTGGAAAGAAAAAAGAATGCAGTGAAAGAGCGACTAGTAGGTATCACCCATTCGGTGGGGAGCTGTCCAAAGTAGATTATAAGACACATGGCTATATAAAATGTTACAAATAATAAATAAATAAATAAATGTTTTGAGGTACTTTTCCCCCTTGCACATCATCTCCAGATTTAAAAAGTCCAAAGAAGGTTTTTAATCTATCCAGATTTTATCAAACTAACTTTTTCTTCAGACAGCTGTATTTAGTTGAGCAGACAATTCACAGAGCAAACTGCATCTACTTAGGGTATTGACCATGATAAAATTATTTTTCTTCCTTTATCCTGTTAAATAAAGGATGTCCACCTATCGACATACATCCTTTCAGTGTATAGTTATCATCTCTCCTTGGCAGTATTCTTAACTCAAAAGCCATGCACAGATGCCTGTGACAGATGGTACACTTTTTTTGGCTATAAAATTAGCAATATTGATAATTATGGAACACACTCCTCCATAATAGATTGTAAAGAAATGTTGAGGCTCTGAATAAAATAGTTGACTTTTTAATAATGGGGCATATGAGGATGGAGAGCATATTAGCTTGTGGAGAAAACAGAGGATGCTATCCTTTTAATCCCTGAACTACAGCAGAATATACACAATAGGGAAAATACTTTAAAACAAGATAACGTATCTGGCTAAGCAGACTACCCACAATCATCTTGAAACATTTCCATACTTCGATGAGTCAACAATCCTTTTCTCTCCTGAAGGAAGATCATATAGAACTTTAAAACTGTTAAGTATTGTTGAAAATTCGAATAGCCCTCACTGCCCCTTTTTCCTTTCAGTCCTGACCTTTACTGTGCATATTGACTAGCTGGTTAACTTGCAACTCATCCTATTCCATACTTGGAAGAATGGGTTGATCTACAAAGTACTTTAAGTTTCCAATTGGATTGCTGTTTTTTTACTGTTTTTAACATTCTGTCCTTTGGCCAAAGAGTTACAAAGCATCATGCATAAAATCAAGAAAAATAAAATTGCCTTTGCACCTACAATGAACAATGTAAAATGAAAAGGCCTGACTGGGAAAGAGCAAATTAAAGCAGGTGCTCTATCTGACTTGATGGCACCAAGTGAAATTAATACAGCTCCACCTGAAGTGGCTTGAAGGACCACTTTCATGAAGTTGTTTTGAGTCAATTCAATTCATATAGATCCCTTAATTATGTATTCTGTGCAAATGAAAACATATATCAACATTGGCCCACAAGGTAAGCTATAGTCTATAATAATGTAATACGATAATGTGAGCCATGGTGGCACAGTGGTTAGAGTGCAGTACTGCAGACTACTTCTGCTGTCTGCCAGCTGCCTGTAATTTGACAGTTCAAATCTCACCAGGCTCAACGTTGACTCAGTCTTCCATCCTTATGACATCAGTAAAATGAGGACCCAGATTGTAGGGGGCAATATGCTGACTCTGCAAACCGTTTAGAGAGGGCTATAAAGTACTGTAAAGCAGTATATAAGTCTAAGTGTTAAGTGCTAATACAAGTTATCCCTTTTATGTTAACCAACTAAAAGACTAGTAGTCTAAATGTGCTACACTTTCTTGATGTACACTTTCTTATCCCACTTCTGACAAATCTTCATTGTTGACAAAATGCATTCTGTTTAAGTAAAATGTTCTACAATTGCATCTTGATTGGAAATCAGTGGAACTGCAGAGTTTGATTGATAAAGGTCATAAATTTGTCAACAGTACACCATTTTAAACAAGGAAGTCTTTAAAACAATTCTGTGTAACAGCAGGGAAACCATCCAGCTTTGATTAATACTTTCTTTCACAGAATCTTTGATGCAGTGAACAAAAAGTGCCATTTCAAGTCACCCTTTTTAGAGTGATGTTATTCTGTCCAGTGACTCCTTCCTTCCTAAACAGCAGCATTCATTGTTTTTCATCTTTTTCTTTTTTTTATTGAAAAGTTTTACAAATACATTTTAAAATTTTTCCACCCCCCTTCAAAAAACCCCCACCCACCCTAACCCTCCCTCCCTAACCCTCCCCCAC